>CAJHQP010000659.1:0-165196 GCA_905132765.1 Moricandia arvensis
TACATTACATAAGATGAGTGATAAATACAGACATATTACCATAAACAAAACAAAGCAATCAAAAGTATTAACCTGAATAATTATGAATATTGAACGATTCATACAGTGTTTTGAAAACCGGATCGGACGGCCGGTCGAACCGGCTCCGACTGGCTGACTCGCCTGAAGAAGCCGAGTCCGGTTCAGTTTAAAACATCATAATTTTAAAGATCCAGGTAAAACCGGGTAAAACCGGTGACCCGGATAACAATTTCAAAACCCGATTCTAAAAAATTACTATATAATTAATGTACTTTCAATTGTTATTACAATTAATATTTCTTATTTCGTAATCATTCTTTAAATACTAATATTTAATTAGTTTTCTATTTAATTTTACTTTTTATAAAAAAGAATATAAAAATATTTTATCTCTCATATATTATTTTTATTTTGCTATATTTATAAAATTTAAGATTTTATATATATGAAGAAATGAATATGATAATTTTTTAATCAATTTCAATTTACATAGTATTTCATTTTATTGTATATACGAGAACATAACATATTTTATATGTAGAACTATTTCTTTAAGTCTATATAGTGCAAATATGTGATTATATATATTATAATTCTTAAAAATGGAAACTCCGGTTCGACCGGGTTGACCAGTCCAATCAATCAACCAGTAACTAACACCGAGTCGGTATCCGATCCCGATTTTCAAAACATTAGGTTCATATATCTTTATATATATGACATCAAAATTTCTAATATAGAAAAAAGTTAAGAACCAGATAAATATTAAGTATATAAATCTAATTTTTATATTTAAAATATTCTTTTTTTTTTGTCAACAGTTTCATTAGAATAGTCCCAATGGGCATATGAGGATTACATGCAAGCCCAAGTCACAATAGTACAAACCGACATATATATATATATATATATATATATATATATATTATATATATATGACAATATTATCAGACCCAATTTATTGGCCCAATAACAGCTTCGGTTGCCACGCTAGTGGCTACGCGTCATTTCCAAAGGAGTCGATAACACGCGTCACTCTCTGCCTTTGCATGATCGCCGATCGTCTGAGAGGATATGCGTTCTGTACGCGCCACCGCGTATCATGGAAAACGGAGAAGCACCACCGCCGAATAAACACTTCCGCTCAAGCTTCATTCCTTGGGCTTTAATGATCTCCCCTTCCTCCATCCTTTTGCTCTAGCTGTCTCTTTTCTCAAGTCACCATCTTCTTCGAATAATAAAGCAAGGAGTATTCTGTTGACTTGATAAAATCTTTATCGGACCACCTTCAACATAGAGAAGATGCCAATTCATCTAGATCCTTATCAAAAGTCAACCAAAACCAGTCCAACAACACATCCTCCTTTCTATCAAGGAAACTCTACCTTGAAGCTGATTATTAAGGCTTCGTGAAATTTATGGTAGAGAATGACTCCTTTTAGAAAAGAGTAAGTGCAATCCGAGGAAAAGAGGGGACTTTAAATAAGGAAACGGGATTTAGAGTTTGATGCAAAAGGAGGATTAATATTTTACATCGATCCTCTGTCGAAAGAACAATGAAACATCCTTTAAGCTTGACTTCGAGTGAGATAGTATACACAACAAAAATCGCCACCGCGAAAGATAAATCCGCTGACGGAAAAACTAGATCGATCAATGATCGAAGATTTATTATAAGAAAAACAAAATAAAAAGCAGAAAAAGGGGTGGCGACCGATGATGAGAGCACACCGGCCACCAAATCGAACAATCCTTTTTGAAAACTAGAGAGAAGTTAGAGCAATGAGAGAGAAAAGCGATACTTTTAGATACGGTTATATTTAAAATATTCTTTTAATTAAATTTTGAAACAATCGAGTGCTAAAAATATTATTTATAAACTAAATATTTATATTTGAAATTACACAAAGGATGTTATCTGAAACTACTAAAACCTTTTATCCGAAATATTCTAAAAAAAAAAAATTAAATGATTAAATATTTATTTTTTATCTGAACCATTCAAATAAGAGATAGTTTATCTAATTATCCAAAATTTAACAAAACAAACCAGATGAACTAAACCTGTCAGAACCTACCTAAACTTCATAAAAACTCCACACAATTCATTTGTTATACGTGAATTATACGAAAAACTAAAAGAACCAAACCAAAATTTCCAACATCCATATGGTTTTTGTAAGAGAACTCAACAAGACAAAGCTTCCATAGGCTGCAGTCAAAGACAGAAGAAGCAATGTGCACAATCACAAGATTGATCTTATTGGGGCATATTGTACATGACAAACTCACGTTTTTATAACAACATCAAAATGGGAAGAGGAAAGCCTAACATTCTGTAATCCCAAGCCGGCATAGCTACCATATGGTAGGTCGGTGATTGGTATTAGAACCTAATGAACCAAAGAAAGAGGTTTATGAATTTAAAGACCATTGTCCACATTCATCATCTTCAAGCCGTTTGAGCAACCGGTGGTTCATCAGTTGCTTCAAGCCTTCAAAAATAAAATATAATACATTTTCATTAGCCGCTAATCCTATGCATAAAGCCATATATACACGGGGGCCATTGTTATATTCATTTACCTTTCGATTCCTTCCCCAACCTCAACTCTCAGAAAATCGGTAACCTTCACAGGAGAACCCACCTCCTTGGACAAATTATCCACCAGTGTCTGTGAAATATCATAGAATTTTAGAAAATTTCAATGCCTTTACCATTCAACAAGTAATAACAAGCGATGCAGATGTAATCATACGGTGTTAAAAAGACAAAATCCACCATACCTTTATGTTAATAGCATCGTTCACAATGAACTTTTGCTCCATTAGAGCAACATCTTCATAATATTTACGGAGACGGCCTTCCACCATCTTCTCTACAGCCATCTGAGACTTGCCTGTACTTTCTGCCTGTTATATTAATAAGACAACGTTTCAAACTCAGGTTGTGTCTGTTTGCAGACTACAGCTCGATTATATAACAGTAAAATGAAGTGAAGGTGACCTGAGATTTGAGAATCTCTCGTTCGTTTGCTAATGCTTCAGAAGAAACAAGGTCTTTGCTTAGAAATAAAGGCTTTGCTGCTACAACATGCATGGCCAGTTCTGAGCCTACACGTTGAAGAGCCTCTAGTTGAGTAGTTTCACCTTCTACTTCCAGAGATACAATCCCAGCTATACGACCCAACCCTATTAGATTTGATACCATAATCAAAAAGTTAAGAGATGAATCATGAAAAGAGATTAGTAACAACAGGAAACAGTTTGTACCTGGTTGGGGACTTGTGTGGAGATATGCAGAGAGGACGCCTGCTGAAGATTTTGACATTAAGAAACCTCTCCTAAATTTGACGTTCTCTCCCATAATTGCCGCAACTTCTGTAGCAGCGTTTGAAACTGTGGTTTCACCATTCACTTTTGGATGGTCGAGATTGAGCTTCAACTCCTGAACGGCATTAGATGTAAATATTGGACATCAATATCTAAGATGATGCAAACATAAAAAATAACATGGGGCAAGGATGTTAAGGACATAAGAGATAACAAGCGAATACATGGAAAAAACTGACCTCAAAAAGCTCAGGGCCAAAGGGGAAGACACCAGAAACTTGCTGAGAACTGTTTTCAACCAGCAAAGCACGTTTTGCCATAGCTAAAGCCTGCAGACAGGTAGATTGTACAAGGAAAAATAACAATAAACATAAATAGAAAGCTTATAATTACGCAAGCAACCCAAGTGAAATAGCTAATGGCACTAACCAGGTACTGGAAGATGTCGTTTCTCGCAACAAAGTCTGTCTCGCAGTTAAGTTCGATAACAGCAACTTTTCCCTCGTTTTGGGCAACAGCAAGCATACCCTCTGCAGCTGTCCGTGACGACTTTTTAGAAGCCAATACTTTGCCTCTCTTCCTCAAATCCTTCTGAGCAGCCTCTGTACCAAAAACAAAACCGAAAACACCCATTTTACAAACACAAGAAACACAAAGAAAGTAAAAGAAAAAAGAGAGTCTTACCAATGTCCCAGTTGCATTCAACTAACGAAGCCTTAACATCCTTAATAGGAGCACTAGTTCTTTGCCTCAGTTTCTTGATGAGGCTCATCTGGTCAACTGAAGCAGGAGCCTCCGAACTAAAACTCCTCAAGAAGCTCCCAAAACCACGAACAGGGCTTGCGTATCCAGAGCTCCTGTACTGAGACAGACTTTCCAATTTGCTTGACACAGTAGAGTACTCATTCCCAGTACTGAACCTACCATTAGCACTATAAAAGAAGACTCCAAGGGGTCGTCTCGCTGCCCTAGCAAACGCCATGTTTTGCAAAACCTGAGATTAAAATAAGCAAAAAAAAAAAAGAAACTCAAATTATAACCAATTATAACCAAATCAAATCAGGAAAATGGAATCTATTTGAGCAGATATGTGACAGTTCTGATAAAAATGGAAAATGTTTGAGAACAATAAGCAACTAATTAAAAAGTATCTGCAACTACTCACCAGACCAAACCAAACCAAACTAACTGTGCAAGACATATGAAACATAAGTTTCTTCCTACTGTTTCGTTTTCAGTTCAGTTCAAATCAACAACTCAAAGAATACGAATAGATTCGCTTGATTAGTTGATAAAATGGCGCAAAGATTTTGAAAATCCAAAGCGAAGAATCCAACAACTAGTAATTATCTTCAGAGATTTTTAACCAAACAGCAAGCATATCATTGAACATCAGAACAAAAAATGAAAGAAAACGGAGACTCACTGAGTGTAAAGGGTTATGTTCCTTGGGATAGTGAAGAGCGATTCTTAAACTTGACTAGAAAGAGATCGAGATCATGAGGAGATCGAATATTCAGCTTAGAAATGGAGCGTACGAGGAGGGATTGTTGTTTGGTTACTCAGATAACGGAGGAGACGACGGCGATGGTTTTGTAAATATTGTGAAAAAGGGTTTTAAGTTAAAAAAAATACATATGGGCCGAATACATGGCCCATTAAGATGCACTGAAACTTCTTTATTCAGTGCTACAGTTGATCGTCTATTGTCCCGGCGTTATGTTTTGTTTAAATTGGTATTTTCAGGGCTGTCGTGTTTATTGGGAGTCTCTTACCAGTGGTTCTTAACTTTTCTAAGAGCCGTTTTTTAATTTTTAACTAAAAAAACTTAAGAGACGTCTCTTAAATAAGAGACTTAAGAACCGTCTCTTAACCAAAAAAAAATTTTGAAAAAAAAAAACTAAAAAACGAGTCAATTTAAGTTAAGAACCCCACCTTAAGAGACTGTGGATAAACATGGCCTCATCATTAGAGCATGTTCAATGCAGGGCACGGAACCATAGGTAATTTTTTTCTATTTTTTTTATTTTTTCTATTTTTTTTATTTTCAAAAAGAATTAAAAAAATAAAAAAAAAAAGACGAACTAATCACAGACCGTCACGTGTAAGTGGGGTCCGCAAACAGTGTAAACAACCAACAAAAAACGTCCCTTAATTTAGCTCTTTAAGATACGTTGCTTAATAAAATACTGAGCCCCACCGATTTCTTTATTAATTTTTTGTTAAGAGATCAATGATAAGAGACAGCATTGAACATGCTCTTAGAATATCATTAATGATGAGGTACTAAGAGCATCATTATCCCACATATTCACTTGGGTCTTTTATTATTATTTTTTAAATTAAAAAAAATGAAACCAGTTATGAGCCGCCACGTGTCAGTGGAATCTGCGAAACAGTGCAAAAGACGGTTCTTAATTAGGAAATTTTAAAAACGTTTCTTAGCCAAAATGGTGGGACCCACCATTATTTTTGGCTAAGATATCCTTTTAAGAACCCCAGATAATGATGCTCTAAGTACGTAACCAATATAAAATCAATAGTTTTAATTTCACTTAGTTTAAAATTAAAATGAAATTACAAAAAGAGTTGAACCAATCATAAAATGAGAGGTCTGATAAAAGAACCTAAAAAACTGTTTGGAAATGTTTAGCATGTCTCTCTCTACCTTTTTATTTGTTTTAAATATTTTGATGCTGAAGTACTTATTCAGAAATTATAGCTGTGGATGGTTATAGTCGCTAAAAACTCTTAAAGTTTCTTAAGAAATAGAGAAAATAAGTAAGAATTAAAAGAAATAAAAATGCTGTTAAACCATTGAATATATGACAAGTGTTAATGTAGTTTCTCAAATGTAAGAGACTATATACTCTCAAAGAATTGTTAATGTCTCTTTCTTCAACATGTGTATTCTCTCCCTTCACTTTCTTTTTTGATTGATTTTTGTTAATTCAGAAACTCTCAAAAGCTTGCCGATGAGGATGTCCTGACATTCTTTTCATCTATGATTGTGTGTTAGTAGTTTCACAAAGTTTATTTATTTTAATAATTGCGTGATCGTAGTTATACAAATCTTTTTTTAAAAAATAATCAAATTTAAATAATTAAATCAGATTAAATTATTTTAAATCAATTTAAACTGTTAAAACTGATATAATTTGGTCGAAATTGGTAAAATCAAACTAACATCAAATTATATTATAACTAATTTATTTATATTGTTTTCATCGTTAGTTTATCTATAATCCAGTGTTAATCTTTTTCTAGCTTTGTGTTAGTATAAATTCACACTTTTATTTATTTGGGAAAATTGTTTTTAGGCCAAAAAAACAGTAAGATTGTCTCTTTAGACTAACTCTTTTTTTGTGCAAATTTTACCTATAGTACTCTTATTTAATTACGAAAATAATTGAAATAAATAGTTTTATTGGCCAAAAAATTAGGAAAAAATAGGAAAATGTGAAGAAATATGTACACTTTTATAGAAATAATTTTATTTGGTTCTAAAAAAGTTTAAATAAAAGAATTCAAATTTAGTTCTACGAATTGTAGAATTTATATTCTGCGAAGTGGAAAATGAAATCCACTACTTTCACTAATTCTACTAAAACTAGAATAAGAGTTCTACGTATATTACAGTAATCTAGATATATTTAGAATACACATCCTGCCCTTTGACCATCACTCTAAAACACGTAGAATACATAATCTACCAATTATATCAAATCTAAAACGTGTAGAAGTTGGTTTCAAACATATTTAGTGTATTCTACAGAAAGTAGAATACATATTCTACGGATAAGTATGAGCAGTTTCAAAAATATAGGAAGAAAATATTTGAAAATATTCTGTTTCCATATTTGTAAAATTCGAATATTTTCACGAAAAAAGAACCAAACAATCGTGGTTTGATCACCAAGGTTTTCTTCAACCACTTCTCTTCCATATTTCCTTGATTTTTCACAAGCTTTTCAACAAATTTTCTTCAACGATGCATATCTATGCATATTGTGGTGTATGGGAATTGGTTGCAGCCTCAGAAAGGAGTTTCTCTGTCGATGAAAAGAAAGGGGCATGGTTACTTGATTTGGAATTGAGGTTCTCTCTAGAAGAGGTACAAAAAATCGTTTTAGAAGATTTTTGGTTTTGAAGAAACGGATGTGGATTTGGAGTTGAGTTATCTACCTATTGGGTTGATCAGCTCATCAGGATGTCCACCGGTGATCATTGGAAACTCACGCAAGCTTCAAAATTTTCTAGAGTTTATAAAGAAAAATCAGTCAACTCGATTATGCGTTTCCTATAAAGCTAAGCAAGGGAATCCAAATAAAGTCGCCCTTGATCTTAATAAGGTGCCAACTGATTCAACTACTGGTGAAGAGGAGGAGCACTATTCTCGTGATAATGGGGGCACTTCAAGCAATGTTAAGGATGATAAGCATAAGGAGAAAAAGAAAGGAAAGATGAAGCAAGAAGTCGTACGAGTATAGACCCCACGGGTACATCCTAAGCTTCTCTAAATCCATCGCCAACTTCATGTAAAGATGTGGGAAATTTGCCTTCTCATCCCTCCCCATCACCACACCCATAATGACACAAAGATAGATCAGCCTCACCCTATCAACCCAAGTCCAGCTACTACTCTCTTCTAAATACTTTTCTTTTATCATCTTCAAGTTGATCTTCCCACCCGTCTTTATCAGCTTGCTCCAAAAACCTCCGTCATCTTTCCATTTCACAAGAAATTTGTTCTTCTCTTCCTTCACTTTCAGACCAGTGACAGCGTGATACTCTTGCAATCCAAAACGCAGATGCCTCCTCGCAAATGTGAACCACTTCTCATGTTTCTTACTTGTCATCAACTCCTTACACAAGAAAGAGTGTACCAGCATCGCCGAGAACTTCAGACCATTCTCCTCAATAGCCATAATATGCGAGAATAGTGGATCTTTCCTCACTTCCTCGAATTCTGGTTTCAAGGTTTTCCTCAGCAACTCAAGAAATCCCAGTCGACAACTGTTATTTATCTTCTTAACCTGAGGTTCTAAGCCCTCTGCGTATAGACGCCTAGGCAACTCCAACGCCATATCTGGAACACAAAAAAACACATTAGATATCAAGTGAACATCGACTATAAACTTCAGTAGCTACATTCTAAACGAGTTAAGGTGATTACCAATTCTTCAATGAAAAGAGTACAAATTCTACACTACTTACTAGCTACATTCTAGCTATTGGTGACTGATAGTGTACGTATAATAGTGTTAAGCTATATTTTCCTAAGTAGTTAAGGACATTATGTATAATAGTGTACGTATTAAGCTACATTCTATAAGGAAGCGATCATCGACTTTATTAGACATGGGCACACCACTAGCTTGTGAAAGGTTATTCTACACGAGTTAAGCTACATTCTAGCTACTGGTAATTGAATATTGAATGTAGCTAGTACGTTGCTTCAGGGATTACTATAGAATGGTAATCAATCTATTACTAGCTATAATCAACTTATTACTAGCTACAAACATAAACAAAAACCAGAAAAATTGAAATAAAAAGAAGAAGATTTGAAGGCCATTACCTTAGATCGTATAATCGAGAAGGGAAATCAGCGAACACTAACACCGGAACAACGATAGCTTCGCCGGTGGGGGTGGGAGGGTTAGGTTTTGTCGCAACCGAGGGAAGAAGGGAGAAAGAGGAGGAGAGAACTTGTCGGGGGCGGAGGGGCTTCGCCGGTGGGGGGGGGGTTAGGGTTTGTCGCAACCGAGAGAAAAAAGGAGAGAGAGGAGGAGAGGACTCGTCGGGGGCGGAAGGGCTTCGCCGGTGGGGGGAGGGGGGGTTAGGGTTTGTCGCAACCGAGAGAAGAAGGGAGAGAGAGGAGGAGAGAACTCGCCTGGGGCGGAGGGGCTTCGCCGGTGGGGGATTGTCGCAACCGAGAGAAGAAGGGAGAGAGGAGAGAACTCGTCGGGGGGGGGGGGGGCGATGCCTTCTTCGGTGGGGGAGAACACTCAGGTTTCGTTGAAACTGAGAGAGAAACAGAGAGAGAGGCGGAGATGGTTTCTTCGGAGGTGGAGGGGGGGGGACCGTCTTGTTCACTACCGAGAGAGAAAGGGAAACAGAGTTCGTCGGGGGGGGGGGGAGGGGTAGGGGTGTCAAAATGAATTAAAATTAATGGGTTTACCCAAACCAAACCAACCCATGGATTCAAATGGATCAAAATTTGGATGGTAATGGATTAATGGTTTTGATGGGTTAGTGGATTAAATGAGTTGGGTTAGAATGGTTTGGATTAAAATGGGTTAATGGATTAACCAATCCAACCAAATTTTATTTTTTTCACACTATATTTTTCGATTTCTCGTACACAACTCCGTTCATCTACAATGCTTTCCAATCGCTTTTTGATTTTTTGACTCTGTTCATCGACACTCATCATCTTGCTTGTGAGTCATAGTAGATGTTATTTATGTTATTCTGTCGATTTAGCGCTTTCGATTTCTGATTTTGATTGTCAGATGATAGATTTTAGGGTTCTGGGTTTGGTACTCATGCTGCAGAGACGTCGTGGGTTTCTGAATCTTTTGATGATTTCGTACTTGGGAATCTGAGAATTTAGAGAGATTACTGAAGCTCATTAGCTGGTTTCAGCATGTTAGGAGAGAGAGCAATGATTTATTTGTGCTTTCAGTCATTTGGTTTCATAAACAAATACCCTGTTTTGACTTTGGAGACTTAAGCTTTTAGTGATTGTGAAGTGAAACCATTCCATAGATTCCAAGATGATTGTTGGACTGGAAACGTGTGATGACTAACTTTGTCAGAGTCTGACCCAAAAAAAATAGTTCTGAGATACTTCTTATATTCAAAATAAGTATGTTATGATGTCAATATGACTAATTCTGATTTAGCTCAGCTCTCGTTAAGGTAAATGCACTTGATTATTTAACTGGTTACAATGTCTCTTTGAAGTTATCGTAAGCTGCTCTTGCAAAGCAAATCTGAGATTTTTAGCTTTTGACTTTAGTTTGGTTGGAGAAATACTCACCAGACTTACTCGAGAGTGATAGCAAGGACTTATTTGATTTTATCTGTTTTGATCATGACTTAAGGCTTAATAAGATCGGCTTATCTGTTGTATTGACTTGATTGATGACTAGTACTGTCTTGTTGATTGTTTGAGAGTCATGTGTAAAGTTTATGTCTTGGATGATTTTTTGTTCTATGATCGTATTATATGATGATGTGATTATAAAGAAGCTGAATACGAAGATGAGGTGAAGAGAAGTCTCAATAGGTGAAAAGGTGTACGAAGAAGCTGACTCAATTTTTTCATCGCATTAGTTATCTAATTTTTAATTTCATAAATTTGCTGACAGCATAATAATATTATGAATTATATATTTTTATGAAACATGCTTTTTTACACATTTCTCTCCATTTTATCATTTTTAATTTATGAACTTACAAAGAACATAAATATATGTATTAGTTATAGATTATATTATTGGTTGGTAATACCAATGGGTCAACTCATTAAAACCATTGACTCATTAATTTAAATGAGTTATGGATTGAACCAAACCATTAAGTAAATGGTTTGAGTTGAACCATAACCCATGAAAGAGTGGATTCATTTGGATATGGTTTGGTTCGGGTTGGTTTACCCATTTTGACATCCCTAGGGAGGGGTGGAATTAGGTTTAGATTGGAATTTTTTTTATTAACTTATTATTTATTATAATAATATAGTTTATTATATATTAAATATATCTAAACATATTAAAATTATTTAATAAATATAACTACGAATTTTAATTAGAATTTTGAGGGTATTATTGTCATTATTGAAATGATTAGCTTAATGAGATAATTAATGAGTATATTTAGTCTAAAGGGACAATCTTACTGTTTTTTGCCTAAAAAACAATTTTCCCTTATTTATTTTAGTTTTTTTATTAAAGTTTATTTCTGATCAAACATCAACTATTAAAGATATTTAATATTTTAAATAATAATATATATTTAATATATAAGGAAATAAATCATTTGTTAATGTCTAACCTCGAATTGTTTGCTTAATGTTTATGCTTCCTCTACAAACCGCCTAATGATTTTTTCAACGTTGGATTCACATAGCATATAGCCCATGATAATATGGTAATATCAACCTATGTTTTATACGTTCATTCGAAATTTCAAAATTAGAAAGATAGTCCTGAATCATCCAAAGACCACAGATATTATGAATCATGTCACTCTGAATTTTTTTTTCGCCATTTACTAATAGATTTGATCAAAAGTCTTGATTTTACATTTTTTGTTCATGTTATGTTTTTTGATCAAAAGTCTTGATTTTCCATTTTTTGTTCATGTTATGTTTTTTGATCAAAAGATGATTTTGAAGACATTTTCTTGGTGAATGAGATTCATCTTTCGGATAAAAGCTCATATCAATTATGTATATACACACCAAAAACAAACGAGTATGATGGTCTGATACTCTATAGGAAGACAAATTTACATCACAAAAGTGAGATCTGGTTTCTTAAACTATAGGAGGGCAAATAAATAAATAAATAAAACTTAAGAACACCACCAAGAAAAGGTCTTTAACCTTACTACGTATCCCCATCACCTGTATTACCCAAACCGCAGCTACTAACCAACACTGTACATTAGATTGAATTACTGATCACATCTCTTCTGTGGTGAAAGCTTTGTTCATCATCTCAACCTTCTCCACAAACTATCGTTTGGTCTGAGTCTTGGGTTGATGGTTCTTTGTTTAACCCTAAATCAAGGGAGCTCTCCAGGTGAAAGAAGATTTTACATAGGCTTCTTCTGAATGTATTGATTTCAAACCAACTGTAGAACTTTGATAGACCCATTTGAGCTAGCTGAAACAACCATGTTCGATCTTTTTCTCCAGCAAACGCTTGAAACAAATAGGTTGTTGTCCTCCTCTATCTCCTTTCCTGATATAGGGTCAATCGAACCAAACTTGTACGAGGTAATGGGCATTGGAAGAGACCGGTGATATGCATAAACCTGAGCAAAGACAAAACAAAAACATAGAACACCACTTGTTTTAGTCAGACAAGCTCTCACTAAACAGAAAACTCCAAATTATTTTTACTAATGTCAGTAGCAACAGATTAGTTCCTCCATTCACATGGAACTCTATCTGCATAGGGAATACGTAAACTCTGGAGCTAATGATTGAGTTGATGCATCAAACTATCAACATGTGGTTATAATTTGGAACAAAAAAGTTCTGTAGGAATCTCAATGAGTTCTCAAGTTTAGGGTCATACCTCATTTGTCTCAGAGCCACAAGCTATATATCCATCGACAGTTGTAGACAAACCAACAAAGTTCTGAAAAAAGACAGGAAGATGACCAATCAACCACAAAGAACAAAGAGGAACATTTTAACGATTAACAAAGGGTCAGCATTAGCTACCTTCTCGTTTGTATGGCCGCCAAAAGTTAAGCTGCAAGCATTTGTGGAGAGGCCACCGTGAGTAGTTTTCTTAAGATCCCAAAGCTTTAACGTGTTATCAGTTGATGCTGTGACAAGGGTTTCACTATCCAAGAATTTTGCGTAGCTGACTGCTTTGTTGTGTCCTGACAGTATGCACCAAGGAGTTCTTAAATTCCTTAAATCGTAGCAGTATGTTCTGAAATCTGATGATCCAAAGGCTAGCAGATGAGAGGACTGTGGAGAGAATTGCACGCAACAAACGTTTGCAATGTTCCTGATCGTTCCTAAGCAGTTCCTCTGCACATTCATGCAAGAAGATTGCGTATTAGCTACAAAGCTGAGAATACAGGTGTAACAACATTAACAGAGTAACCCTAAGTGCTGTTTATTCATTTATATATGCCAGATATCTCAGTGAAAGATAGCTATAAAAATGAGCAGAATCAGCATGATGTCCTTGGTAAAGAAGAGCATGCCTCGTTGATGTTCCACAGTTTCACAGAACAATCATCGCTTCCACTGGCTAATTTTGTCGGACACGCATCAGAGAAGTCAACAGACCAGGCCCGCTTCTCGTGCTCTATGAAATGTGAAATGGCCTGTCCTGTTGTCACATCCCATAACTGGATCCATCATAATACACTTGAATTAGATGAAAGGAAAATCAAGGCAATCAAGTGATGGTCAATTCAAAATAACACTTTTAACGGTTCGATTACCTTGATGATACCATCATAATCAGAGGAAGCTAAGTAGTTCCTGATATAGTTGTTCCAGCAAACGCCACTAAGCTTTGATCTATTGGACATTTCCACGGCTGGATAATGAATGTCCACAGATTCGTTGAACAGGGAACTGAACTCAAATATCTTAATTTTCTTTGACACACCAGCCGTGGCAAAATAATCTTCGTCCCGATCAAAACCTAGAGAACAAATCACATTTGAAGTGTTGTTCAACTCCCCAGTCCTCAAGACACCTCGAGTTTCAAACTTGCTATATCGAGCATATTTGCATAATCCATCAAAGAACGCTCCAACACGATCATCTGAGCTCCACGTCTCGCTATTTTCTTGTTCTGATATAACATTCTCATCACGATTTCTGAGCAGATCTCTATCCGGGCGTAACCTATAACGTGCTTCAGGGAGATGTGCATCTATCCTTGCTCCGAAATAAGCACTTTCAAGCTGTTTAATGTTCGTAACCAGTCTCATTTCAGGCGCACTTGAAGCAGGCGATGAGCTAGAAGCTTCTCCCACAGACAGAGGACTTATGGCACAACGTCTCTTTACAATTTCTTCAATATCTGCTTCTAAGGACACAATTTCTTCCATCAGCTTTCCAGCATGCTTCTGCCTTTGTTCTTGGGACAAAACGAGGAAATGCTGTAACAGTTCAGACTCTGTGTCCTCTTGTTTAATAGCTAAAGACAAGCCTTCAGCATATAAATCCGGAATTCCATTAACCACTTCAGACTGCAAGATATCCCTGATACAAACATCATCGACCTTACAAAAGTTTAGAGAGTAAGCCAACTCATGATATCAAATCAATTCAAAATGACAGGAAGGAGTCTACCAACACATAAGGGAAGCTCGTTTACGACAAATACCATATTACTCTCAAACGAACCTATAATCCTATCTTAACGAGACAATCTTCCTGTGTTTACAGACAGGAGAAGAGCTCCACGTTTGGTGCATTTTTACATCTCATGTACGACATCCAATAACCCCAGTTGGGAATATGGCCTTAACCTTCTACAGAATGAAGCATACCAAAGTTCGATAACATGCTTTTTTTACCTGAAAATTAATGCCGCGAAAGAACTTGCATTACCTGGTTGATGGTCGGCATGAAGGCTCGGGATGAAGTAACCAGAGACAGAACCCAGCTTCCTTTGGATTCTCTGACAGAAATTTGGGAGGAAGGATCCGATGACGGATATCAGACATTGCAGCCTCACGAGCTCTTTCACTTTGAAATTGACTAAGCACCTGACGCAAAAACCCAAATAGAATATCAACTAGAATCATCTGTATGGCCAACGAACAGGCGAATCAAAACATTGACCAAAGAACCTAGAAATCAACTATAATGTGGACTATAAACTGCACTGATAAAGGAACAATAAAAACACGCAACACTATCTAAACCTATGCGATAATCCATAATTGTGCGCTCGTTATTCAGGAAACGTTGTTGTGACGTGCAAAATATAAAATGAATCAAATGCAAACTGGAGCCGTAGCATAAAAAACACTTAGCTATTGGCAAATAGCATAAGATTTGGAGATACCGAACACGAGCCACTCACGCTAAGGCCTAGTTTATAGAAAGCATTATCCCATAAGGAAACATACACTAGTATACTGAAAGCAAGGGACTATGGCGGTTTCACATTTCAATTCTTGGATAAAAAATATATATACAATTGCACGCAAAAAGCTACATAACAATGACATCCTTCACGAGCAATTAATAAAAATTTCTCCGTACCTCGAAAAGAAGGATACCCAAACTATATATGTTTGAAGAGACTGAACGAGTCTCACCCCTGAGCTCCTCAGGACTCGCATACCATTTCTCCTCTAGCTGCTCACTCATTGACGTAAAAGAACGTGCAGATGTATTACATTGAGGTTGACTCGACCTGAGACGAAGCTCCTGTGTTGCGCCACCATCATTTTCAGTTTGGATATTGACGCCGCCAGCCCGTTGAAACATAGGCCACTGTCTAGAGATTGGTCCACTTGATTTCTGTTTCTTTGCAGGGATGCCTGGACTGTAAGGAAACCCTGTATCTCCTAACCGTCTTATAACCGGAGGGTTCTCGAGTCGACTTAAAGTACCTTTGTTCATGTTGCTGTCAAAAGAATCTCGCTGAAAACCTGAACCAACATACTTGACCGCCTTGTTCTTGGAAATTTTGAATAAAGATGGCCGCAGGTCACACAAAACAACTCCTTGGGAATGAGAATCATCCACATGCTCCACGATCTGCCTAAAGATGTGTAAACATTCTGCTTTATTAACTTCTTGACGCTCTGACTTCAACCAATCTCTAAGGCTTAAACCTTCACCTCCACAACCTTTACCTGAAGGGTTAGTACAAGAATATGGAGTACTGGCTTTGGAAGGCAAAACATCACAAGCCTCCGCCGCCAAAGGAGTGCTGCCCGAAACCTTTGCTGGAGTATTCGATGTTAGTAAAGGCCCACCAGAACTATTTACAGTTTGCTGAACCAAATTGCTAGCTTTAGATCTATTATGTGGCGGTCCTCTGAAAGTGACTCCCTTTCCCTTCAACGTTTTCTTAACAAAAAACTGAGAGAAACCAGACTTAGACAACATCTTTGTCTTAATGCCTCCATGGGACAATGCCTCGACCGGTACAGCCTTTCCTTCAACATTAGATTCATTACTAACAGAAATAGCCAGCTGATCTCCAGCTGAAGATGCATTTTTCCCTCTCTCACTTTCCCTATTATCCATAGAACTACTACTAGGTAAATCGCTAACAAGCGGAAAGCGATGCAGGTTGGTCTCTAATCTAGCTGCTCTACTAACTATGGCCATACTCGACCCGTCACAAGTTTTAACAGTCAGCTCCTCAACCACGTCGTCGTTTGTGTTCTGTCGGCTAGAACACGGTTCATTCTCTGTCTCGTTGACATTCTTACCGTCTAAAAAATCTGCTATGACGCCAAAGGAGCTATCAGGAGAGCCAGGATCATCTCTCTCAACCTCAACTTGTTTGATTTCGTCAGGTTTGAGAGATTGCTTGAAGTGAATGTGAGCAGCTTCAGCTTCAGCTTCGGGTTCATTGATGCTGCTACTCACATCACCCACTGATCTTTCATCCATCATTCACTGTATCATCATCATCATCATCCATATAATTAAATCATTAATCAATCTAATAAAATCTCGATTCAAATAAACATTAGTACATAGGTTTTTGATTCAGACATTCACACAAACCAATTTATTGAGAAGTGGGTTCTACCTCAGAGATAGTTAAGAACAAGAAGGAATCGAATCGCGGTTATTGACGAAACCTAAGCCATGAAAGAAAAAAGTAAAGATCCACCGATATGTGGAGGTAGAAAAGATAGCAATGAGGCGGTGGGAGAAGAGAAGCGAACCGAACCGAAGAAATCTGAGAACACACAAAACGACGATTCGATAAAATTAAAATTTTGACTGTTTTTGAGTAAGAGACAGATTCGAACACGATGGATTAAAGTAGTACTGTATTTAACTCGATAGAATGTACAATGTGTTGTGTTATCCGAATCGGTCCTTCTAGTTTCCCAATGTTTACATTAATGTGCCAATACTTTCTTACTCTCAGCAATTTTTTTGGGATAGAAACCGATAATATCTTTTCTCTCTACAAGAAATCGTTTAAAATTCAAATAGTTGAGACCTAGGTGCAAAATCTATGATTTGCTTATTAACTGTTCAAAAGATAAGTTTACTTAGATAAAACGTGACATTTATATATTTCACATGTGACAAAATACAAATTGAAAAACGCTTAGTTACATTTAAGATGTATTAACTTTGGAAATAATTATTGTTTTCGGGTTAGATTTACTGCCACATTTATGTGACATAAAAATCTATTTTTTTTTGTTTACATTTTTTCCAGAATAACTAGATAATTTTTGTAATCAAAATAAGTCCATTTTGTGTTTTTTTATTTGCATAAAAACGTAAAATAACAATATAAAAAGAATCTAACAAATGTTCCATCTCTCAGATAAGAATAAGGTTTCTTTTATGTTTCATATCTTCATCTCAACTTCAAGAGTTTTTCATATATTCACCCCTCGGGTGAGCATGTGTGTTCATCACTAATGATAGCCAATAAAAATTTGCCGAGTTACAATTTTTATGAAAAAAGTAAAATAAAATCAGAAAATAATATTAATTCTCAAAAAAGAAATTTTTTTGACATTTTTATAGAAAGTTTTGAGAAAGAATAAATGAACGTTTGGTTGCTCATTGTTTTATGAATCCTCTTGAACTTTAATAACATGAACCTACTCCCAAGTAATTCTTAGCGTGATACACAGTTCGAGCTACGTTTTGTAGATTGGTTAGTGTAGATTGCAATGGAGAATAATCAATTAAGTGGTCAAAAAAATGTTCTTTGTGGTCAGTATGGATCTAGTTTACAAGCCCTAGGTAATTCCAGTTGATAAATCAAAAGTCGGTTGAGTTTTCAGCCGAGGAAGACAACGCTTCACTCAATGAATACAATGCTTCACTTAGTGAATTTGAGGAAGAAAACGAAATATCCAACAAAGAGGATCAACTTGAAACTAAAGATGTTGATGCTTTAGAAGCAGACAATCATAATGAGAAGAAAGATGAACTTTGTATTGAAATGCAATTTAATTATGATGAGACTGTGCATATAGCTTATAGTAAGTATGCAAACAATCATGGTTTCAACGTAAAGAAACAAAGGTGGACGAAAAAGAAGATAAAAAGGTAGCAAGGATTCTTTATGTATGCTCAAAAGAGGAGGTTACGGAGGAACCTAAGGTCAAGAGATCTTATACCGACACTCACAAGGTGTGGTTGTAAAGCTCATATGGCTTGCTACCTTCAGGCTAGCGAAAGATATAAGATTTTGTTCGAGCTGAATCATAACCATGATTTAGTGAAGAAACCTATGAAGTATTTACTGAAGGGAAATCGAGCAGTCACTATCTCTAAAAGACAACATGATGTTGCCAAAATGGTAGGAATTTCAGCAAAAGCAATCGTTGAAATGATGAGCAGGGAAGTTGGGGGGGAGAGAAAATCTGGGTTTTTTAAAGAAAGACTATCGCAATTACTTATACCGTAAGCGGATGGCAGCAATGGTAAAAGGAGACGATGGAGCAGCTTTGAAATACTTTTAGAAAAAGAAAGAAGAATTCATCATTTTTATTCAATGCAACTTGATGAGGAAGATATGATCACTAATATCTTATGGGCGGATGATTGGTCTATAAGCGATTACAATCTCTTTAGAGATGTCTTTTGCATTGACACAACTTATAAGATCAATGATTATGATAGTCGTTTGCTCCATTTGTCGGGGTCAATCATCATAAGCAACATGTTGTGTTCGGAAGCTGCTCTCTTGTATGATTAAACCAATGAGTCTTTTAAGTGGCTTTTTGAGACTTTTCTTGGAGAAATGTCTGGAAAACAACTAAAAATAATTCTTACAAACCAATATGCAGCAATGGCGAATACAATGGTGAAGGTGTTTCCAGAAACAAAGCATAAGTTATGTGTCTGGCATATTTACCGAAATGGTGCAAAGAATGTGAATCGTGTATTTCACGGATTAGACCAGTTTGCCATGGATTTTGGAAATTGTGTATATGACCATGAGGAAGAATAAAATTGGTTATTGGCATTGAGTGATATGTTCAATAAGCATAAATTGACAGAGAATAAATAGTTAAAAAATGTGTTTGAGGTGATAGAAAAATGGGCAATGGTATATGGTTGTCATACTTTTCAGTCAATATGGTGAGCACACAGCGTATCAAAAATATGAATAATATTTTGAAAGGATAGTTGAAGTGCAGTTTTGACTTGTTTTCCTTCTTTAAACACTATGAGATAGTGTTGGATGATAAGTGATATAAATAAGTAGTTGCTGACTTCGGTATGATGCATACTTCGTTGGTATAATTTGATTATGTAGAGATGTTGCAGCGTGCAGAAGAAGTGTAATCACCAAAAGTGTTTACCTTGTTCCAAAAGGAATACAAGTTGTTATGTTGCAAAAAAGACCAATAAGTCGAAATGGTGTATGAATACATTGTATCTTATCGTTGTGCTAAACGAGAGCATTGGGTTAAGTATGATGCTGCAAACCAAACAATACATTGTACTTGCATAGTTTTCATTTGATGGGATCTTATGCCATCATGCATTGAAAGTGTTGGACAAAAAGAATGTTGGAAGAATTTCACCTACTTACATTCTGAATCGATGGAGTAAAGAGGCAAAAGCATGAACTAGTATCTTATTATCATTCAGACATAAGCATATCAATTGGAAAGCGTTATAGTTAGATTTGTCGTACTTCAAGAAGAAGAAGAAGAATTATTATTAAGTAATCGATTGGAAAGCGTTATAGTTAAATCGTGGTTCATCAAAATTATTAAGTAAGGCTTCAGGTATTTGATACATATTATAGTTTTTCGTTTATGTCAATTTTTCATCGAAATGTGACTTAATCAATATATATATATACTAATCAAAATATATTGATAAATGCTCCAGGAATTAACTCTTACTCCCGAGACGCAATTATTTTTTCTTACATCCGATCTGATCTTATATAATGAGCCATTTTTTTCTCAAGTACTCCACGTTTAAATTTTATTATACCTAGTATTTATAATTTAGTTATATGTTAATATTTAAAAATTTGATAAATGATTCAGGAACCAAGTCTTACTCACGATACCCTAATAAAATTTTAAGTGCTGGCACCAATTCGACATTACATAGTGGATTATTTTTCTCGCAATTACTTGAGGAAAATATTTCATTCTATCTTTTATTTATAATTAAGTTATAAGTCATTTTTAAAATAGATTTCTTTTTATTTTTTAGGATTTAGAATTATGGCGATGGTTCATCGTAGGACTTCAACATAAAATATGGCAATGTTTCATAAGGTCACATGTTTTTATTGAACTTTTGTATTTCTGAATAAAATATATTTTGGACAAGAGCCTGCCATGGGAAAATGTTTTTGGTTTTGATTTTTTTCCTTAGAGAACAAAAAAAAACATAGTGATGAATCTGTTTTAATGTTCTCTCTGTAGTTGTATCCTTGTGTGAGATATGTCTTCGATGTAGCACGCTTGGGAAAATCACAATGTTTTATTAGCCTTTATGTTTGGTTCATGTGGAAGGAGAGAAGCAAAATCGATTTTGGTTCTCTCATGCCGGTGATTTTCGAATAACATGAAGAAGAAGAAAAGCCAAGGATGAACATGGCTTGATTTGGCTGGTCCAAGGTGAATTCGAATTGGATTTTAAATCAAGGAATTGAAGACTCGAAAATCACAAACAAAGTTTCGTCTCTTCTCTGTAACCGATTAAGAAGAAGAAGCATGTAATCTATCTGAGTCGTACGACATTAACAGCGTAAAAGTTTTTTCCATTTTTTGGCAATTAATAATATTTTCTGATTTTTTTTATAAAATGAATATGATTTCGCAAATTTTATTGGCTACCATTTTAATGGTGAATGCACAGGCTCACCTCAGGGGGTGAATAGAAGAAAAACTCCTAAAACTAAAAACTTTGGAGAAAAGTTGCAATTCTTGGAAGTTGATAAAAACTCGTTGGACACTTGATCATGATGGGTACCACTTGTCACCATGTGAGTGTTGTTCGACAGTACACCTCAACCTCGACAACTTCCTCTCACACTAGAATGACAACTCTTCAGTAAAACGAGCATAACATTTGATCGGATGCCAGATCGACCTCAAACCGGTGGCATTGTAAGCTAACTTAATTCTCTATATTGTGTCCAAATTTGAGGGAAATATACCATCGGGAAGTCCTCCATCAATTGCTAAACGTCTGACGCTTATGCACAATTCTACATCTCAGATTGCCCTTTTTGCACCCAAAGCGACCTAAACCTTGTACAACACAAATATAACACCAAAAAGACTCCAACATAATATAAAGACTCTAAACCGGACTTATAACATGGTCAAAACACAAAAAAACACATGTTATATCATTAAGCCGATCCCAATTGCAAGCTTGTCTAAGTATAGCTCCTCTCGTCCATTCTGTCCGTTGTTCCATTCTGGTTTAACCTGGGTCGTATCATCCTCTCATCCTTTAATAGGATTTTACCTCAAATCCAATTCATCTGCAACATAACTACTTAGATTAGATTCATTGAATGTTGAACTAATGGCATACTTACCCTGGAGATCGATCTTATAGGCCTTGTTGTTGATTCTCTCAAAAGCTTTGAATGGACCATCAGCGTTGGGTAATAGCTTAGCCTTTATTTTAGAAGGAAATAATTCCTTCCTCAAGTGTATCCAATCTAGATTCCCTGGTTCCTGCACCAAGTCCTTACGACCCTTGTTAGCCTTCATTTCATAGTTTTTGTTATTTCTTCTATGTTTCTTCTTTCTTATGCAAAGATAACAAACATGACTTTTTTTTTGCTATCGAGGTTTAGTCTGTTATTTCAAAGGCAAAGCCAACAAGTCCAAATGAGACAATGAATTGAACCCATAAACTATTATACGATTGAAGCTTTGTTGGATTCTTGATTTGCTGATCTTCGGCCAGGTTTCGTGACTGAGCGCTACAACTTTGGTCACACTTTCACTTGACATAACTTCTAAAATATTGTAATGATTATTGACACATCAATGTCATCATCTAGGATTATCAGAGCTACAAAAATCCTGATTTATTATGTCATCAACTATGATAACACAATTTCTCTCCTACGACATTATCTGTGGTCAGTCTGAGAATTGGGAACCACAACGTAGAATCATTCTGAAACCTAACTCTTATACACAAGCATATCCTATTGGAGGAGTCCATGGGCTTTGATCATGTTTTGAAATGATACATGTGAAGCTAGGAGACACGCCAAGATACGCCAAAATTTGATTGTGTCGGCTCAATACCAAGCTAGTCTTAACCTTCATCTGTTGACGGTCTGATATGGTCTTCGGCAAGAGCAGGTTGATATACAAAATGACTGCTCCGATGACGACGGACTGGGTAAACAAGGTGATCTGAAGGATATCAGACCCCTTCTTTATCCACCAAATCAAATTCAGCAACTATAACTTCATCAATACGATCATTGGTCGCCATTTGACCATCTTCATCGGCTTTTAATTCATCTTCTGCATAGCATACCAGCTGAAACTGATCAAAATTTAATCTAGTGGTATCTATTAAAGCGAGTTGATGGTTCCTAACTAAATTTTTGACAGGAGTAGATCCACTAGAGATATCTTAATTTGGGCTGGAAGAAGTAATAATATATTTTCCCATCCTTGAGAATCGGTTGATTGAAGCCATGTTTTTCGAAAAACATAATGCAAATTGGAGCAATTTAAATTGTTTCACTGCAACATATCAGAATATAATTATGAAAAGGAGAGAGTTAGAATAAGATACCTTTTGATCGGGAGAATGAGTGATGAAATGAGGTCTTAACCCATTATTTATACATGATTGTCTCAAGAAACGAAGAAGCATAATCATTAGGTCTATAAAACCCTTATGCGGCTACACATTTTCTCGCTTTCTTTGGAGCAACACTTCTACTTCCCAGAGAAAACCAAAGAGTTTGGTATAATCCAATTTTAAATGGGATCTGGTTTTGTTTAGAAAATCGGCTTATGTTTGCTAATAAAAAACCGGGAAGGAAGGTTGTCTTCATTTGAAAAAAATGCCAAGTTCACTACCTTCTAAAACTACGCCTGAAAATTCATTGATCAACTTCGTCTCTAACAATGAATTGGGGGGACTTATTGTTGGAGATGGATACATCCTTTCGATAGGGCCATCAAGTAGTTGAAAGGCGGTTTAGGAGAAAGTTTACATGGAAATAAGGAAATGAGTTCAACTAAGAGAAGTCAAAGACCGAGAAAAGGCATTCACAAACGTGCATATTTTTTGGCACAAGATTAAGGTTTTCTATGTTTACTATGTTCTTATCGAAAATACCATCTTTAATAGTATCTTCACTTAAACTCTTTGTATTCATGCTTTGATTTATTCAATAAACATCTTTTAAATAGCTCACCATCGAATTCATGCATACTTCCAGTACGTGTTGAGTTCAGATTAAACAGTAATCTCATTGTCTAAATCTATGGGATATAAGCTCGTATATATATATTTATCTGCTACGAGGTAAAACAATGTAAAGTGATTATGTAAGGCTTAACATGCAACATGGAAAGATCTCATAACACTTGTCAGTATATATTTAACATGCATAGAGTCTTGGAATCAATATCTCATTACACTTATGTAGTCCACTTTATGTATCATATGTGTTAGACCACCAATTATCTCAATCTTTCTTGTATGGCAAGTAATTATCTAAAGAAAAAGATAATCATCAGCGACTATTATATATTACTCGTATCTAAACAAGATTAACCATAAATGTAGATCATCCATAACATAAAGTTACAACAAAGGAAAGGAGCCACCAAGTCTAGGACATAAAGTGGAGCAGAGATTTTTAGAAGAACAGTGAAGAGCTGATTATAAACTTAAGATAAAGACTAGACAAAGCTATATCAGACTGTCAGCCTTACTCTAGAAGTAAATGGACAACTTAAAGCATATAAGTCTGAAGAGGAGTTCTGAAAGTAAGAAAACCGACAATTATGACTTTCTTTGGGTGATTAAAGTGCATGATATTTTCATGTTATTACCAAAGCCACAAAAGAAAAAAAAACAAATTTGCAGTAATAGAAGATGCATAAAGCTTATTTTGGTTCGGAAAGGAGTAGATCTCCAAAGTTATCTGCAATTTCTACAAAGACCTCTTCACTTTATACCCCATGTTGGCAGGAAAACTATCTTCAAGGCTTTGAAATCTTGTGTAACACTAGAGATGAACGAACATCTTGACTGCAAGGGAAATTAAGGAACTTTTATTTGCAATCCACGCCCACAAGGTGCCATGTCCTGACGAGGTTTCAGTTAACTTCTTTCAGAAAGGTTGGGATGTAGTGGGTCCAGCAATAGTAAAGGAAATCCAATCTTTCTTTTCCTCGTGAGTCTTATCCTATTCAATTAAATCCACCCACATCAAACTGATTCCAGAAGTCTTGGGACCAATGCAGGCGGAAAATTACCGACCCATTGCTCTCTGCATTGTCTTCCTCAAAGATCATATCAAAGCTACTCTCCTTGTGCCTTAAGGGTATCATGCATTTGATTATGATAACTTCCTAATCACACACGGGGTTCTATACTATCAGAAAACATCTACAACTAAAAAAGTGTCATATGGCTGTTAAAACTGACATGAATAAAGCCTAAAACCGCATTGAATGAGACTTTATCACTTTGGTGTTCCAACGTCTTGGGTTTCATCGTAAATGGACCAACTAGATTTTATAATGCATTATTAATGTTTCCTATTCACTCCTAATTAATGAAGCCGTTTATGGATCAGTTTAGCCTTACCGTGGTATTTGTCAGGGAGACCCCCTCTCCCTGTAGATCTTCATCATGTATGGAGAAGTTCTCTCTTGACTATGTAAGCAGACAGATGGCACTATGTTCTTCTATAACTATTCTCCAAGCAATTGTACCTCTTTGAAGAAGATCCTACTGGAATATGAACAAGAATCTGGCCAGAAAAATAAATAACACAAAGTCATCCATCACATTCTCCTCTTAGACCCCTCAAAAAGTTAAAGAGGGGGCAAAACAAATTTTAGGTTTCTCAAAAAGAGGAGGAAAAGGTAAGTACTTGGGATAACCTGATCATTTTGGCAAAGGAGAAAAGATCTCTTTACTACAATCGTGGGTAGAATCAGACAAAAGCCTTCATCTGGTCAAACCGGTTTCTTTCCAAAGTATGAAACATGATAATGTTAAAGTAAGTGCTGGCAGCCATCCCCACCTATTCAATTTCATGTTTCCAACTCCTTGTAAGTTTGTGCAAAAGAATCCAGTCTGTTTTAACAAGGTTTTGGTTGGATGGAAACGATGAAAATAAAAAAAATGAGTTGGGGTTCTTGGACAAACCCTTCAAGCCAAAAACTCATGGAGATCTCGTTTCAGAGGCATACAAGTCTTCGATTATGCTCTCCTCTCAAATTTTGGTGACTATTAACCTATCTTAATAGCATTATGTCCAGAATCCTCTTAGGTAAGTATTGTGGTATATGTGGAAGGCTTAAAAGAATTAATTTGGCTACCTATGTCACAAAAGCAAAATTACTTTTTCGGTCACACATCCAGAATGTACTCCAAAGATAAGCGTGCTTGAATTGGAGTAGTGGAAGGATGGGTGACCTATCATGAAGTGATTCGTGATATCATGTGACATAGTCCAAAATAAGGGAAATGTCATGTGGTGGTTGCATGGTCAGTAAAAACAACTCTTTCGAGTCTGCCAAAAATTAATGTACCGCTCGTCGCACGGAATGAGGCCCACAGGCCGATTGAGCTAGTGTGGGAGGCTCATTGCGGTTGAGGCATCCAATATTCTTGGATATTCATGTCAAGTAGTTTTAAACCGTTTGGACCAATCACTGATGATGCCAGAGACATGATAGTATCCAATGTTTTGACCTCGGATCTTAAATGGAATAGTAAGAGGACTGAGGAGATTTACCTTATCTTTCTCAGAAATTACAATGCCTCCAACCGAGTGAAGTGGGAGTAGAGGAAATATATATTTGGCAATCTATCCAGACCAGAGTCTATTCCACGAGCTCATGTTACCATTATGATTCAACTCTCTTTGACCCTTGTACCCAACCTTCAAATGGAATCAACTGGTGGAAGGATTTTTGGTGATGTGGTACATCGCTTAAACTTAAAGTTTTCCTCTAGTCCACCCTGGAAAGTGTTTTACCGACATGGGAGAACCTCCAAGAACAAAACATTAATCATGATGATCTTTGTCCTAGATGTGGACATTCGGAAACATCGACACATTTGTTCTTTACTTTTTCTTTTCCCCTCTTTATGCAGTTCATACAACTGGTTTTCAGAATTTCGGAATGGGACTAATAGCTTTCAGGATGTGGAAAAGTCTTCCCCCAACAGGAATTAAAGAAAATATCTTACCTTGGATCTGTTGGGTAGCTGGACCTAGATGAACCAACTCCTCTTCGAAGACCGAGGCATACCTCCGGAGGATGTGGCAGTGAAAGGACTAACCCTTGCTCGTGAATGGAGTTCCGTTAAAGGAACCTTCAAATCGAAACTGAAACCTCAAAACCTTCCAAGATCAGATTGGGACCCTTGGATATCAGAACGACACCATCTACTGTACGACATATGCTTCTTGGGAAAAATATTTGAAACATGCATGACTGGCTTGGATTTTTCAAGTATTCATCCGTTTGTACCCATGCAAGGCTCCCTCTTTATAAGATTCACCAGCTCTCCCCTCATGGCGGAAGCTTTGGCTTCGCTCCAACCTCCCAATGGCAACATCTCTTAAGATTATCCATCTTATTAATTTGCTTTAATTGTCAAAAGTTAATCACATCAATCAACAATAGAACTATTGTAGAACATATATTTTGTGTAGTTGGAAATATCAAACATCTCTCATCTCTGTTTTCTTCAATCTCTTTCACCTTCATTCCACGATCTAAAAATCTTGATTATGATGCTTGAGCAAAGCTCACTCTTCATCTTCCCCTTTTGTATTGGACCCAGAAAGGAGTTAAGACTTTCTTTGGGCTTTGGCCTTTTTAATGTGTTTCTTTCCAGAAAAAAAGAGTTTAGTGCTTTCATAGTTATCTCTAAAAAACAATCTCTCGGAACATCTAATCCTTCTTTAATTCTTCTCCAAAGGTTTGTATCGATCATTGAAAATGGTAATTTAATGTCATATTTAGCTCGGTTGTGGAAATTATACAAAATCGTATCGAGTCTCGAACACCTTTTTGAGGAATCATGATCTAATTCTACATTTACTGATTGATTAAAGTCATCATCTTCTGATAGCTAACGAAGTCGTATTGTCCCATCTATTGATTTTCGTTTCCATTATACAAAGCATATAGCTTCTTGGTTCATTTAACTGATGAATATGCCTAGTTTTATTCATACACAAATCAAATTTCAGAACTTTCAGTTACTTTCTCCAATTTTTGCATCAAAGTTTCAAAACTTTCAGTTACTTTCTATAATTTTTGTTGATGGGCTCATCAAATTACACTAAAATAATTGATGGTATTTATTTATTTTATATACAATTTCAGATGGATCTAAAGGTGCAGCTAGCTAAGTTCAAGAGACAACAAGAAAAATGCTATTCTACACTCTCCACCATTAAGAACAGCAGCTGCAGGACATTCAAGGTTGTCACATGTGTCTGCCGCAATCACTCAGAAGCGTGCACATTCTGTCAAGATCTCGAACGACACTGAACGGATTCAGTTTATCAACAACATAAGAAAAACTCACCAATTTCCATATGTCCGAGCTTTTTACAGAAGCTCAATGGCAGAACCTCATACAGGGACGGTTCGAGGATAAAATTGGGACCGACTCCTAGTTTTTCTTACTAATCGACATATTTAACTTGAAATAATTGCAATTGTGTGATTTATGTGTCTGCAATGGTTTAAATTTATTCCATCGATCCATCCATATGTAAAAAAGAAGTTAATTATGCAATGATAATGACCTTTTAAGACAGGTAGTGCTAGATTTTAAATTTGGTGGATGATGTTACCTTCTGATTGATTGCTAATGAGACTTGGTTTTATCAATGCTATCATTTTGATGTGTGTGTGGTAGGTTATGTTCATAAAGTCTATGTTGAGCTTCTTTGTGGTGTTTTTCTGTTACCTATAATAATATATGCTTCAAAGAACATCAGTCATATTGATGACGGGCTACATGCTTAACATGGAGAAGGACATGACTGGATTGAAGCAGGTAATGGACACCACACAAGGGAGAGTTGTACAGAATTAATACTATTTTATAACTATTTATAAGTCAACCTATGAATTCATATGCCTAGAATCTCATGAAAATACTAAAACAAATATAGATCTTAAGGTTTCGAATATACCTAGATTTTTTGCAATGGGATACAAAATCAAAATCAAATTTAGGTTTACCACTCAAAACGTTGTGCCTCTATCGGTATCCACACTCACACAAACTGAATTGAGACGAGATGCTAGTACCGTTGAGATCATATCTCAAAAATCGACAATTACATTTGTCTGTGTTGGATTTCTTAATTGCTTGCCTAAGAAAAAACCAATTTCTTCTATCTTTGACAACACGTTGTCTCGCGTAAAGATATATGTGGCTAACAAATGTTCTATATTTGCTTAGGTGTGAGGCCATGTAGGATCATATAGTACTAGTAATGCATTCTCAACCCATAGATTATAAGCGGTTTCTAGCAAAACAATATAACCACTTAATATTATACGATTGTCGGAAACTCGACGTTACAACTTCTACTAAAATTAGTACCACAGATTTCAAGACATTCCCGACAATCTCTCAGTATTGGAATCATCTATTCCACAATCCCTTGATCTCTATATATCAATCTCAGAATAAGGCAAGAACTGGTGTCATTCTTATTAAGTTAGATTACCGTTATTGAACTCTGATTTATATTGATTAAACAAACGACTGTCATTCATCTTTTTGTGCACAACCATGCTTTTTCAGTGGCGCAAAGATATTTATCTCATGTTATATGAGTGAAAAATCCCATCTTTTTCCTTCCTTGTTCCTTACACCTAATTAATGCCTTTATAATCACCAGTTACGACTGACGTTTGACAAGGTCAAAGTGGACTAATCCACAAGTAGAGAATCATGATGAATTCATGTCTAAGAACATACTCTATGGTCGTATTGAGAACCTCTTATGACACTCATCTTTTGGAGTTCTCATTAACGGGTCAGTCCGATCATGTGTCCTCTAACACATATCCATTCGATTGACTGCAATACTACATATTGAATGACTCAATGAAACTTAGTCATCAGTCACCTCACAAACTAGCCATACAATTATTAATGTTCCATTAACAACCTTTACTAGGGATCTCAATTATTTATGTCATCTTTCACTTATAAGGTTTCATGATCAAGTCACATACTTGATGACCAATTAAGAATCATATAGATTATTTTGAGACTTTTGTTTAACTATCCAATAATCAAATAAAAATCTGAATCAATTTCATTAATTTGAGAACATAACCAAATGTATGTTAATATCATAAACGTCAAGCCTCCCACTAAAATCAAGATCACATCTTAAGATACTTAATGCCTACAGCTGCAGTATGACTCTCATGCTTATACTGTGGAAGATGTTTGATTAATCGATCATAAGCATTTGCAACCATCGAGACTCTGCTATGGTTTACTTGGAACTCCTCCAACTCACTGCTCCTCCATTAAGACAGAAGATGAAACAAGGTTGTGATCAGAAATCATATTTGTATGTCTGAAAGTTGGCATCAGTGTAACCCACTCACAAGAAGCTCATCACTTCCTCTATAGACCAAGAAATTATAATTATTATTTCTCAAATACTGTAGGATAGTCTTGACCGCTATCCAATGACTTTCACCTGGATAAAATTGGTATCGACTCGTCAGTTCAAAGCACATGCAACAGCTGAACGAGTGTAGATCATGACATACATCATAGATCATGTAGCATAAACATACGGTCTTCTACTCATGTGCTCTTGCTCATAATGTGTGGAAGGATATTGATTGTTACTGAGAGTTATGCCATGAGATATTGGTAAGAAACCTTTCTTGGAATCATGCATTTTGAATTTATGCAAGATTTTATCGATATAAGTATTTTGACATAATCCAATAGTTTTATTTAATCTATCTGTAACGACCCAAATTATAGTCCAATTAAATCAGCCCATCAAGGCCTGTTAGAGCTACTGGAAACCCTAGGTAAACTCCTATATAAACCTTTATTGCTCATTATTTTATTCCTAGAAACCCTAAACATCAATTCATGTAGAGACTGAGCCGTCAAGCAGATAGGAGATCGTACCGCCCGCTTCACCGTCGACTGAGTCCTCACCCGTCAGTCCGTCACCATCATTCGTCGAAGGTATTACCGGAAACCGCCTCATCTTTAGGTTTTGTTTTGGTCGTTCATTAAATCAATCATAACTCTCTAACCGTCTTGTTTCTCATGAAACCAAGGCCACCACCGTGTTCGTGACGTCGAGACGAGTCCGGAGCTCTGAGATCCGTCGTTTTTTGCCGCCTACGCGCCCGCTCGCCGTCGTTGACTTCGGTAAGCTGCCGCCTCCCTCCGCCGCCGCTGGTGGCCGTCGCTGGTGACTCGCCAACTCGGCTGAGTTGACTCGGCGAGTCAAACTGGTGACTGGTCAACCGGTTGGCTTAACTGATTTCGGTTTGGTTTTGTTAACCGGTTGGTATTAGAAATTAAAATTGAATTAATTAAACTGGTTGGTTATTTAAAAATCGAATATTGGTTAAGTTAACCGGTTGATCGAATTGAAATCGAATCCGGTTAGGGTAGATCGACTGGTTCAATTCAATTTCATTTTGGTCAAGGGTTGACCGGCTTGGGTCAGAGTTGATTGGGTTGACCTTTGACCAGCGAGTTGACTTTTTGACCAGACCACCATTTAACCATTTTAACTCATTCGAAAGGCGTTCTGACTCGATTTTTTGCCCTGATTTCAGATTTGGAATCTATTTGAACACCAGGAGTTCACAACTACCACTTTTCCACATTTCTAAGGTGAGAGTCTATTCCGTAAATTTCGAACCAGTGTAGAATTCTTTCTATCGTAGTTTAGATTTCGAATCATGATCCGTCTGATTGAATTGAGTCATGTTTGGTAGTTAGTTTATTCATTGTAAACCGGAACTAGGGGTCTAGAGGATTCAACTATTGATTTGATTGGGTGATGCTAAGTGATGCGATATATATGTACATATACATAGTTGTGAGTTGGGACTATGTGTGGGGAGTGAGTTCGGAGATGTCCGAGCTTCGACGACGGGCGTGAGTTCAGAACGTTTGAGCTTCAACGCTACTGTTTGGGGGGGTGGTGCAGAGACGTTTGCATTCGACGCTACGGTGGGCGGGGGTACAGAGACAGATTGTACTAGCTACACTTCGTATATAAATATATCTTAATGAGGAGAATGCGAGGTGCATGGAATATCTATGTGCTATCATCGCATTGATTGCTTTGTGTGATGCCCTAGGCATTGTGTTTGTTCATGTTAGAGCTAAACTTCCATAGTGGGAGTTATATTTACTTAAGTCAGTGGTTTGCGTGTTTAGTATCCCATACCTCACTGAGTGACTCCCCTGTTACTCACCCCTCTTTCTTTCCCCCTTTCAGGTGAGATTGACGATCATGAGTGATCATTTCGGGATGGTGCTTTTGGACTGTTTTTCTCCGCTTTATTTTCAGACCTACTTTATGATATTATCGACATTTACTCGGGTTTTATTTTATCATTTGGAGTTATGGTGTTTGGAGATTATTTATGAGTATTATTGATGGAGTTTCAGAGATCATTATTATTTATTTTATTATTTTGGAAAATACGGGTTTTACACTATCTCTATAGATTCTTATTCCAAAGAATATATGCAGCTTCTCCCATGTCTTTCATTGAGAAACAACCTCCAAGCCAAATCTTTACAGAATTAAGGATAGGAATGTCATTTCTAGTGAGGAATATGTCATCTACATACAACACTAAGAAAACAGTTACGCTCCCACTAGTACTCTTGTAAACGCAAGATTCTTCTTTATTTCTAATTTAATCAAACTCTTTGATTACCTCATTAAAACAAAGATTCCAGCTATGAGATACTTGCTTCAAACCATAAATGAAACATTGAAGCTTTCATATTTTCCCAACAACTCTAGGGACTGTGAAACCTTCAGGTTGTGTCATGTACATATCCGCTTCGAAATTTTTATTAAGACAAGATGTTTTAATATCCATCTACCAAATCTTAGAGTCATAATAAGCAGCAGTTGTTAGAAGAACATGAATGGACTTAAGCATTGCGACTGGTGAATAGGCTTCATCATAGTCAATACCATGAATTTTTTGTTACCTTTAGTTACCAATCTAGATTTGTATATCTGTATATTACCTTCTATGTAAGTTTTTTCTTGAAAACCCATTTACACTCATCGGTTTTAACACTGTCATATAAATCAATCAAAGTCCACACTTTGTTTATTGACATCGAATTCCATTTAGGATTTTGTGGCTTCCAACCATTTATCAGAGTCATGGCCCATCATTGCTTCCTCAGAGGACGCATGTTCGTCACTCTCTATAATCAATAGATCGGGATGATATGTCACCAAAACCTCATATCTATCTTGTTCGTGACATGTCTTTTGGACCTACGTACTTTAGGTTCCACAGGTGTAGATTCTACGACTCTTCGTAAATCTATTGATCATCTTCTTGAGAAGACGAATCAATCTCTTGTGTTACTATAACTTTTTCGAGGTTTATGTTACTCCCACTGTTCTTCCTGGAAAGAAATTCTCTTTCTAGAGAAACACCACTACGAGCAACAAACACTTTGTTCTCGGTGGGGTTGTAAAAGTAATAACCTTTGGTTTCTTTGGGATAACCAACGAAGTAGCATTTATCTGACTTGAGTCCAAGCTTATCAGTAAACATATGTTTGACATAAGCATTTGAACCCCAATTTTTTTTTTTTAAAAAGTCATATTTGAAACTTTTCCCATCCACATCTCATATGGTGTCTTCTCAACTGATTTTTATGGGCATCTATTTAGCATAACACAGATGTTTCTAGAGCATATCCCCAAAATGATAATGGAAGATCTGCACGACTCATCATAGAATGAGCCATATCTAATAAAGTTTGATTTTCCTTCACTACACACCATTCAATTTAGGCGTCCTGGAAGAGTGAGTTGTGATACAATTCAACATTCTCTCAAATTATCATTAAACGATTGACTTAAATATTCTCCACCAGATCGAATTGAAGAGCTTTAATTTTCTTGTCAAACTGATTTTACTTCATTCTGAAATTCTTTGAACTTTTCAAACGATTCAGACTCATGTTTCATTAGATAAACATAACTATAACTACTGAAGTCATCACTAAATGTGATGAAGCACTAATAGTTTCCTATAGCATTTATGATCATTGGTCCACATACATCAGCATGTATAAGTTCCAGCAAGTCTTTATCTCGCTCAATGTGTCTAATAAAAGGAACTTCAGTCATTTTACCCAACAAACAAGATCCACATTTTTTTCATATGATTCATAAATGAGCTCAAAAATCCATCACTATGAAGCTTTTGAATATGGTTCTCATTTATGTGCCCCAAATGACAATGCCAAAGGAAAGTTTGATTTGTGTCGCTAGACTTGATCTTTTGGTGCTAATTTTAGATACATGCACACTTTGGTCTTGAATATAAAGTCCATTTTCTAATGGACCACTACCATAGAAGATATCCTTATGATAAAAATAACAACACTTGTCTTTAATCGAAAATGAATCCCTCCAAAATTCTACTCTTTCTTAGGACTTTTATATTTGTACAAATATGAGCACCACAACCGGTATCCAATACCCAAGAATTAGAACCAGAAGTAGTAACATTTACTTCTACCAAATAAATACTCGAAACACAATGTTTCAAAAGTCTTCTTCTTTTTCAGATCCTCCAAGTAGGGTTTAAACTTAAGAGTCGGATCAAACTTGCTAAGATACACAATCCAGCTTGGCTTACCCTTTCCTTTAAAGTTTTTACCTTCTTATTTGAGAAAAGTTCTCAGAGTTTAATACCATTGAAGGAAGTTTAATCCATTCAACTTGTTCTCTTAAACAAACATATCACAATGAAAATGAGTTTTGAGTAGTTAATATTGCTGGAATATAAGAATAGAAAATGTTAATATGATGTTCATGAATTTTAGAAATCTCAACAATTAAGAAAATCATATTATATTCAAAACATTTTCCTCACATGAATATAATAATCCAAGATCCATATTTCACTAAAATCGGAGTGAGATTTGGGATTTGGGTCTTCGCCTGAATATTTAGCTATTTAGTTAAGCAATTCTTTGCTAACTATATCAAATATAATTCTTGGTTGTCAGATGACATCTTATGTCTAATCCAACCTATATCTATAGCTATGATACCACTGTAGGAATTCATACCGATCTATAACAATTTAAAATCAACCTCTAAATTCATATGCCTAGAATCTCATGTAAATACTGAAACAAATATAGATCTTAGGGTTTCAAATATACCTGGATGTTTTGCAGCATAACAAAGAATAAAATTAAATTGAGGTTCATCACTCCAAATGTTGTGCCTTTATCTATATCCACACGCACACAAACTGAATTGAGATGGGATGCTAGTACCATTGAAATCGTTTCTCAAAAATCGACAAACACATTTGCCTGCGTTGGATTTCTTAATTTCTTAATTTTTTGCCTAAAAAGAAACCATTTTCTTCTATCTTTGAATGACAACACGTTGTCTCACGTAAACATATATGCAGCTAACAACTTTTCTATATTTTCTTAGATGTGTGACCATGTAGGATCATATAATATTAATAATGAATTCTCAATCAATAGATTATAAGCAGTTTCTACAAAAACATTAAATTCACTTAATATTACGATTTTCGAAACTTCGACATTACAACTTCTACTAGAGTTAGTACAGCAGATTTTAGGAACAAGTTGCTGCACATATGCAATGCATATCGAATAAACATAAGCCATCCTCATCTTCCCTAGCTTTCTAGAGCCTCAACACCAGAAGGTCCCAAGTTTGATGACTCTGATCCCAAATTTTCTCACTATATGACACATTTTACACAGAACATATTGTACAATGTGTTGAGTTTACAATGGTTCCATATTTCCATAGAAAAATCTTATGTGTATATATAAACAAGGATGCATTTACATTAATACTAATTCTGCACTATAAATGATTATTAACAACTCTTGGAGTGAATATGTATTGGTTCCCATTCGATGAGTTTGTGTTTTTTCTTGCATTGTTCTTCTTGGCTTCTTCTACCAATAGACCTTAAGTGCTTATGTTAATCTCGCTTGGGGGTTATTTCCAGATCAACACTCTGACACCTTAACTTGGAACAGCAAATAAAATCGAGCTGATTTTTTTTCTAGAGCTTACTTAATCCTCTATTGGTCCACTTGTTCCTCTCATTTTATAGAAAAATGTAATTTAAAAACAAACAAAATTTAAGCTGAGAAAGAAGCAATATTAAATTGTTTTTTTTCTCCATTGCAAGACCACATTTATGACATAGGAAACAAATAAAAGTTTGTTTTATTCAAAATTATGAATCAAACATGATTTTTCATTCTTTCTCCAAAAAGGAAACGATATAAACCGTATCATTTTTAGAGCCAATTGGCTCAAAACACATAGAAAACTTGGTAACTAAGCAAATGTGTATAGCAGTTAAAGATAACACTTCACTGTAGCAAAGGGAGATGCACATTACCAGTGAATCCTCTGGATAGTTTGGGTTTGTTTGAAAATGTAGGTTCCTAGCTAGTAAATAAGGTGTAGATTTGTTTAAGATTTTATTATATATTTAAAATCTTTTAGAATATTTTGATGATTATGTATATATAAATAGAATTTCCAATAGATAACTATAAATATAAGTTGTATTGGGTTTATGGCAAGACACTGTTCAATTTTCATAAATCTCTGAGATACCCTACAACTATACTACAATCGATATGTGACAAAAAAGGTATGGACTATCTAACATGCACGCACCTTTTTTCAAAATAAAAAATGTTTTTAAAGAAAATTATAAGCTTTTTTCTCTCTGACGTGTTCTTCTTCATCGTCGTTCCACGGCTCTTTCCCATAAAGTACTAATCATTTTTTCACTTTCTCCTTTTTTCTCCTCCAAGATTTTTCTCTTTCAGTATATAGTTTTCAATTAAATTCTTCTTCTTCTTAGTATTATAAATATTTGTGGATTTTTTTATCTGAGACCAAATCCATGAGAAAATTCCGCCGGAATCTATGGCTACGACAACGATTTAATCAATTATTATTCCATGTGAATCTCTTGGATAAAAGTGTAACCCCTTTATCCAAGTACTAAGAATTTTGCTTCGATTATCTTGAAGATTTATGGTTTTAGAGTTTTGAACGTCGGTGTTCAACTCCTAATCTTTCACAAAAATTCTTTGCAACAAGTATTTTCTTATTTTAGAATTCCAAAGGATCAAGATGTATATTTCTAGTCTGAAATACTTAAAAAACACCGGGGTTATTTGAATTTTTAACCAATCACATTGTATATCCATCTCAATCTATTATTTATTTGAAATATTATAAAAATATCGTTTTATTTTGATGTTTCCAACCTTTCAAATCTCGGCTTATAAAATGGTTTTGCGGGATATTATAAGTTATATCCAGATTAAATTTATAATATCTGGTTAACATTCACACGTAGATACTAGTCCATCCTTCTTATTAACTCAATTTGAATTTATGATGTATTATCCAATTATATTATACACTCAAAGTACATATATTAAAAACTTTTTTTTGGTTGCCACCATCATAATCTGGATTATCTTTCTATATTCGGTTATCATGCACATTCATAAATGTGATAACTATATTTAATCCATGTATTATCCGATTATATATGCATTTAAAGTACCATAGCTATTGTACTAACACAAAGCTAACCTAAGACTAAGAAGTTAGTTATTATTAGTTATTCATCGGTCTTCTCTTAATTTAATTCACCTTAGCTAAATAGGTCTCAGTGCACCAGATTAACTTTTTTCGATAAAGGATGCCTTCTCTTAATGTACTATATCACACAAAATATACATAGATTTACATAAAGACCACGAACTCATCTTAAATATGTTTAACCATATTGTTTACCGTATATACGATAATAATAACCAACTAGTGTATAAAAATTACGACTATAAAAAAAGCAATGCTATATATTTTTCAGTTTCACCGGATTACATTTTATTTATCAGGATAAATTATGATATTTTTCACATGCAATTTAGTTCAAATAATTTAGTCAATCAAGTACAACCGGTTATAATTTTATTAAAAATGGATACAACATAAAAGAACCGAATATTCAATATTTATATCATGAATATTACATACATAAAAAGGTACCATGTTACTCGAAAGATTACATTTAAGGGATGAAAACAAATATGTCTTATATATATATTTAACCAGATTTCTTACTGTGTATCATGTAATATTAATTCATAGTCAAATCATGCATTAGTTTGTGATAATTTCTTGGTGTGCTTTTATTGTCGATAACTTTTTCATTCTAAAAGCTTATGTCATGTTTATCCCGTGAATGATGAATGAGTGTTTCCTTTCTAGTTTGAACCGTTATATTTTGATGTTACAACTTTGTATAACCTCAATGTCCTAATCTCAATATTTTCTAAAGCACCTACAAAATATTTAATTTTCTCCAAAAAAAAATACAAAAATTTGTGTTGCATATATAAATACATCACCTAGTCTCGTTTTCCGAATTATCAATTACAACTTTAACAAACAATCTAGATATAGTTTTGATTTTCCGGTTATTAGCAATGTTCACATTTTTCCATAACCTTTTTATTTTTTTCACGCGCTTAGTATAATATGCGCTACATAAAAATGTTCTTGCATCTATCAGGTATATTTAGTGGATATTTTATCTGACACAACTTTAACTCTTTTTTTTAGCTATTGAACAAAACAATACTAGGGTCACCAATGTAAATTCATACACTTTCTCTTACCAGATATGCAAATACATTCAAATTATGCATACATATGCAGTTACCAACTCATATTTGTATATTCACTTAAATGAGCCTATAAAAACATAAATTCTACAAAAATTCTAACCTAACCATAAAACCACAATATCTAAAGATCATGCGTACTTTTTTCAGAGTTTGAAGAATCCTTTGGTTTCTCCTTTGACGATCAAGAATCTCCGTATCATCTTGCCTCTAGAACTCCAAAAATTGTTTTTTCCTCAAACCTTAAGGTTTCGAGTGAAGTTAGAGATTGAGATTACATCAATCCAGAGACTCACCATGCTGAGGTCTGTCCTCAAGTCATGGCGTTTTATCCTCAACTCAGTTTCAATGCATGATTCATGAGACCAATATATGTATTATAAATTAAGTAGATAAATATCATCTGGATATATGAATAAAATGTATGTGTCCGTTGCCCGGATAATTATTAATATAGCAGTTAATATTACATTTAGCTAGTAAATTATTTGTTATATGCTATAAGAAGTGTTAGGAATCAAACATTAAATTTTTCAGGTGTTACATATGTGATTTGATATCATGTTTTATAGATTGTTTAACATTAATAACACTATTATATATGATTTATTATTTGTCTTGAGTATATGTGTGTATATACGTTTAAAATAAAGATATGATGGATAAATAAATTATTATACATTCTTAGATATGTTACTCGTATAACAATGAATCTCATAAACTAATCTAAAATATCAATGCAAAAGAAAAAAGTAAATTGTATGCTATTATATAAGTTAGCGGATTACCAAGGAATCTTAAATATTGATTAAGAGATGCATGTAAATTTATGATAAAATTGGTATAAGCTATATTATGTTGGTAGTCTAAAATTGAATTTTAAATCTACATCAAAAGTATACGTAAAATTATATATGGCTAAAATCTTTATAGTATCAAACTTAATTGTTGAAAAATTTCAATATTATATTTAGCGCGTACAAATTATTCTTATAAAACTAAACATCTATAAATTACAAAGTTTAGAATCATATGTTAATTGGTTTATAACGCGGTTGTAGATAATTTTCTCTGATCAAATCACCTGAGATTTATGTTATGATAACATCTTCTCAAATCAGATTCTTCTATGAGCTTTGGTGGTTGATCACCATTTTTGCTGGTAAATCTACCTATGATTCTATATCGCAACAACACATAAATATGTATATTCAAGTATAACCATATGCTTAACAAAGTAATTTTGTTAGTTATCACATTAAAAAACTTGTAACCGGTCAACATAATATATAACAAAATTTTGCGACTTAGACATGTTAACCAATTCACAACCTCTTTAAACCAAGTTGTCGATCTCTTAATCGCCCTCATTGTCTGACAATACTTTTCAAGTCATGTACATTATTCTCCTATCGCCTGCTCTGGTATAATGCATCCAACATGTCTATGCAGCATGTGAACGATGAGAATAAAAACTATTCATAAAAGATATTAAATTAGATATGTAATTAGTTGTATGTCTGACTCTAAGTGGAAAATATGTTTCAACGGGCTCCACCTTGATCACAAATCTCAATCGGTTGGAATTTGTTTCTCCTAAATCTAAACCAAAATCATACGGAGCAGTGAAGTGGGGAGACATTTCAGTAGTCAGAGAAACCCAAATGAAATATGAGGTTTTTGAAAACAACATATTCATTTCTTCTTTTTCTCTGGTTATGTTCTTCTTCTATATCCATTTTTGAGCATGTAATCTGAGGTTTTTACAAATGAAATGAAAAGGAATGATTATTAGAAATTACGGGAGAGTTCAGAAGTACAAAGACAGGTTTGGGTTATCTTGATGTATGTTGTTCTCCACTATTCTGATTTGTTAAATTGGATTTTGATAGTGATTCTTGTGGACATATGACAAGAGTTCAGACAAAGATAAATATCCCTATTTTAAAATTTAAAAGTGTTGATAGATTAATCATTTTGTAAAAATGGAAAAAATTGTTTCTGACAAAAAAGATATGAAGAGATATAATGGAGGAAAACATAAGTAAATAAAAATTTGGGTATGAGTAGATGATAGATGATAGATTCGGGTAGAAAATCTCTGATTTTATGCAAACAATATAGAATATGTTAAGGATTATCTAGATGGTTGACGATAATAGTTATCTCTGTCTTCGAGATAGTGTTTATCTAGATCTATATGACGGTCTACTCTATGTATAAATAGAGAGATATGAATGAGAATAATACACATCCTTCCACAACACGTTATCAGCACGATAATCCCTACCCTAAAAGCTAAAAACCAAAAAAGCCCTAATCTGCCGCCGAACTTCAAAAAGGTCGTTCTCTCAAACCGTTTGGACCCAGAAAACGTGTAATATATCAAATCGAATCTCTCGACGAGAAGAATCTGTAGGTCCAGACGGCTCGTCAATCCAATCTCAGACGCGCCCTCACGACCTGTTTTAGTTCGCGCCACCAGATCCACATAAACCCTAATTCTGACTCAACTTCAAACGACTCGTTCTCTCAAACCGTAAGGACCCAGACAACGAGTAATATATCAAATTTAAGCCCCGGACGAGACGAATCGTTCTGTGAAAACGTCTTGTCAATCCGACCTCTGACGCGCCCGCACGCTCCATTATAGTGAAGGCCGTCAAACCTGGAAAACTGCATACGAATTAAAAAACTAACTTGATTCAATCCTTTGGTTGCAACTCAAAAGGAACAAACATCAAAGGAGCAACCCATTCGCTCTCTAAGGTGGTCCGATTTCCTACTCCATACAAGAAAAGGTTCTTCTATAAACCCTAATTAATAGAAACCAATACTCTAGGTATGGAATCAAGAAATCTATAATAGGATATCGGATAGATTGAGTGATTACTTGATCATATAGAACCGGATGATAGGATATAAAATCTGGTTGTATGAAGAACACTAAACCCTAAATTTTAAATCGGTTTGTTCTCTACATAATTGATTGATTGTTTGTGCATGGTAAAATCTATCCTAATGTCGATCATAGGGCCTTGAAAACCCTAGTTTGATTCGCCCATATCATGGATAGGTTGCTAGAAAGTTGTTTTCCCTCACTCGTTGGAAACCCTAGCCGAAACTCTTGCATGAACCCTAGAACCCTAATTTCCTTTTTAGGTTAACTTGATATATTTTCGAGTTTGATTGTTTTGGAATGTTTCCGTATTTGATTGATTGAGTGTTTAGGTTGATAGAATAAAAAGGAAAACTTAATCTCGAATTTGGAAAGTTCCTTAAAGACATAAAACCTAAAATTTGGAAAATATGAGATTTTAAGAAATTTTCCTTTTTGGATTATTTTCATATTGCTTGTTTGAGAATAGGTTGATAGATTGATTGTAAACCCTAATCTCGAAATTGGCAATTCTCTAAAGTTATAAGACTTAAAATTTGGATGATATGAGAATTTAAGAAAATTTCCATTTTTCAAACTTTCCATTATTTTGAAAGTTTCCATTTTTGAAATTTTCCATTTCCTGAAATTTCCATATTCAAAATTTCCATTTTTGAAATTTTCCATTTTTGAAAATTTCCATTTTTGAAAGTTTCCATTTTTGACTTTCATGAATGTTAGGGTGATAGATTGATTTGTATACACACCCATGAACTTGAAATTGGAAATTTTAAAGGCTAAACCCTAAAATATGGATTGCTTGAAATTTTAGGAAAGTTTCCATTTTGATGATCTTATGAAAGATAAGACGTTATATTGCTTGTGATGAAACTCACATGAATTTGAAAACTCTAAGATATAAGACCTAAAATTTTGATTGCATGAGTTCATGAATATTTCCATTTTGAAATTTTAGGAATATTTCCATTTTTGAACATTTCCATTTTTGATCATATGCATGGTCATGGTCGATCGTCCTTCCCGACATCGACCTGGTCGATAACTTTGATCTTATCTCGACCTTGAACCACTTAAAGGCCTTGAAAGCTTAACTCCGAAAACATAAAATTGTTAGGATGCTTCTTGGCTGAGTATGATTGCTTGTTTGATCAATGAGACAGGCTGATCACTTTATTGTTTGATCTCGACCATGTGTCTTTCCTCGCCCCATGGATTGTTAAAATCCTAGTTTCTAAATTGAACCTATAAGGGCCTTGAAACCCTAATTAATAAAATCGGGTGGAGAACTCATTGATTGATTTTGATTAATTTCATTGTTTGATGCATTCATTAAGTTATAAAACTATTACTCGGTCTTGAAACAAACCGAGGTCTAAACCTTGTCGACCTTGAAATCGACCTAGGATTGTTTTGCATTTCATTTTAGCAATCATACATGATCGTGTGACCATAGCATATCGACCATACATATCCCACGTCCACACTGTTCTGAAATAGAAATTGTTTTGGTGAAGTAACATAATGTGAAAAACCATGCGTGTTGATTGGTTGATTGTTTGAATTCTAAAATTCTTGAATTGGTCGATAATATATGATCTCAAAAGTCGAAAATCTAAAGCTATAATCATTAGACACAAAGATTATCCAGTGTTGATTGGTCGATTATTTGATTGCTTGGTCGAAATAACTAAACCTCGACCTAGGACATATAAAAATCCCGACCTTGAAGCTCGGTTTGATAATCTCGTCCTAGGCCCAATCCGTCATTGAAACATGATAAGAATCAAACCCAGGTTTAACTTGGTGTATTTTCGACCTTGAAACTCGACCTGACCTAGCACATAATCCGAACCAAATTGATTCTAGACCTAAGGTCGACCTGATCTATCTTATCTACACTCGATCTAAAACCTGTCTTGGACCTAACCACGTCCATAAAATAGTCCACACGGCTATAGGAACCATTATGGTCGCAGCCGTGGTTGATGACAAGACGTGGTCAAGGCCACTATAATGTGAGCCATGGTCGACCGAACTACTATAACGAAAGACCGTGGATGTCAAATCCATTCAGGTCGTGGTCGGGACCAGAGCCATGGTATTTCCACCACAATTTTACCTTGCCTAAGTGCATATGGTCGTGGCTATTAACAAATCATATGGTCGAGGTTAACAAACTCAGACCGTGGTTGTAGGAACCACAATAACCGTGGTAGTGGACCCAAAATTTGGCCATGGTCGAGAGCAAGTAAGCCGTGATATTTTAAAAACCACAACACCCGACCAATAAATCATTAAGCCATACGTGTGGAAAATAAAACCATTTGGAAAAGTTATGTAAAACTCCCAAATAATCATTGTGACCTCTATCAAGAGAGTCCAAAAGGGAAGAAAGTAAAACCTCATTCGGTCCAAGATGGCAATGATGATAATCAAAATAAACTTATGATTTATGAAACATATAGTTGTCTAAATGAATAAGCTATATTTCGACAATAAAAATGAGTGTATAGTCGGTCTAATAAGACCTACGGCTAAGGCATTGCCTAAAGGGCATGGATTTTATTCACCCATACAGACCCATTGAATGGTTTCCAAATGAGAAACAATGGGTAAGAAAGGAAAAAATAGGATTCTTACGAAAGATTTGAAATAAAAACCGCCAAGAACTATACTTATGTACTCTACTGATCTAAATTATGTTAAGGATCAGTATGTTAAGAGGCAAAAATAACCATGGATACCCAAATTGGTATACCCACGAAATTACACTTAATGGCATGACTGGATTAGCCATCCATGTCTAAAAACTTGATTGCTATTGCAAAGGCACCAGAGTTATCCCATAAGATCTCACGTTGTGTAACATGTACACAAGGGAAACTCATTAGGCTTTATTGTCCTAAGCATCACGAAAAATAAGTATGTTCATGAGGGGGAGTGAGGATTAAACCCAGTGATACATGACCATACAAGAAAATTCGCGTAACATGGGTTGTAACCATGTCATAAAAGGCTTAGAGATTCAGGTTCTCTTGGTGATAAATCACCCAAGTCCAGCCTAATGCTTAGGGACATTATGAATTTACATGTACAATGCAATGTATGCATCAGGCCATATAAGTGAGCATAGATATTCCCATCTCAGATTGAATACGGGTCATAAAGCCAGACATATACCATCTTGAGATTTTTATTAAACAAACCACCACAGACAATTGTGCCGTCTAAGATGGAACCTCTGAAGAGGATTGGGAATATATGTTGGATAAGTATTTCTTTCTTCCACGAGTTTTAAATAGACCTTGAGCCAAATATGGGTGATCAGATTGTGGCCAGGTACACGGATTGCATGATTATGAATCCTACTATCCAACATCATAAGGAGAAAGATATAAGCTGGATATGATAAGAAAAAGAGAATGGTATTGACCATCATTGTCTTGGCAAGATCCTTGTACCAGAGAATGAGATTTAAGACGTCTAAAGAAAGAAAAGATTATGCAAAGCTAGCTAAATTAGATGCCAGACACATAGACCCGAGAAATAAAAAGAAAAAGGTCATACCAGCTTAGCACCAAACGAATTTGATGTCCTAGAAGAGACACAACCAAGTTGCTACAGAGTCTATAAGAGATAGACCAATATGTTCCATAATAAAAGGAACCTCGGAAAAGAGAAAAGGTGCATAAAATATGAAATCCGAGGTTAATAAGGAAACCAGACCAGACATAGAAATAAGGTCGGCCGACTGAAACATCTAAGGTACCAGACCATGTAGCTTGGGACGCCAAGCTGCTAGGTATTAAAGGTCCTAGATAACAAGATCTCAAACCAATTGGATCATGTCTGGAATACAATGGAACGCAGAAAGGGTATCGATACCAATGATATAAAAATGCGCAAGATAAGTAGCACTTGACCATAGAGATATATGCGAGGATCATGAACCCACGTAAGAGTACTCATAAAGATAAAAAGAAACCGTGGGGGTAGAATATAAATAAAGAGTGATGGGCGTATTGGCCACATAGAAACGCCATCAGACAAACCAGTGATGAATAAAAGTTCTTGTGAGAAAATCGTGAGATAAAAGAACATTCAAGCATGGCTTGATAACACAAGGATACTCACAGAGATTAAGAAAAGTTTATAAAGAGATATACTCCAATGTGGTGGAGGCTACTAATTTGACAAAGTCTGGTCATAGATTAAAGTATGTAAAAGTAGCATATGGTTCACTGGATAAACAAAGATTAAAGGTACCACAAAAGAGATAAGAAAGATGAGAAAGAAATTCTCTAAAATGAAACAATGCAGCTGCATAGACTAAGTAAAGCTTAGCAGAAAAGTTCTATAAGAACAATTCAGATCAGTCCATGTAAGCATATAAAAGATGTATGGATTCCTTGTGATCAAAGATTGGCTACAATTGATAAAGCCATTGGTACATACGAAGTGATAAATGTCTGAATGAACAAAAGACATGAAACAAAGTGGTTCGTATGTGTTTGGGTCAATGACTCAATATATATTGAAATGTCCACGTAATGGCTAAGCCATGAGACTAGAATATCCGTGGAACATGAAAGAACCTGCGAGTAAGATTTAATCGCAGATTAAAAGTCCATCTGAGTACCGGTCGAGTGCCATCTGTCCAACCAAGACACAAAGTGATCAGCAGCAAAGATGTACGTCATGACCACATCTTAATGGAGTTCCAGAAGACATAAAGACGTCCAAGAGTTACAAGTTCATTCAAGGGAAAATCCAACTGATCATCTTCAAGTCATAGGCAACCTCGACGTTCCAGAAGCTCAGACACCAGATAGGAATGCGTCATCTACAGTGGTGCATTCATCAGGGAGAGTTACATGTGTTGTACTCTTTTTCTTGTCATGGCTTCCCTTTTTACCACATTGGGTTTTGGGTTTACCAGGAGAGGTTTTAATGAGGCAACATCCAAAGCATGTAACAATCCCTGAACCAGATGCGTCAACCAAGGGGGAGTGTTAAGGATTATCTAGATGGTTAACGATAATAGTTATCTCATTCCTTGTAGTTATCTCTGTCTTCGAGATAGTGTTTATCTAGATCTATATGACGGTCTACTCTATATATAAATAGAGAGATATGAATGAGAATAATACACATCCTTCCACAACAGAATAGTGAATTTTGGTATTCTCCTTAATTACGAAGTACAGTTTGGATAGGAGTTGTAAATACTCTTATTTTTAATCAGGTGGTTTATGTCCAAATTTTTGTGAAAAATAATTAAGAAATCAATAATATTTTTATTTTAAATCATACTTAGTAAAAAATTCCTAACAAGTTGAAATAGTTATTTATCATAATACAAAAAACTTCAGAAAAGGAAAATCTAGATAAATAATGATAAATTTTTTTTCTTTTTCAAAAAAGACAACAATAACTTAAAAAATGAAAAGCAATAGGAACTTGAAGATGACGTCATATATCTATCAAATACAATTAAAAATGCCAAACCCCTCTTTTACTTTATTACTTCACACCAACATTTTCTTTTCCTCTCGTTCACAACTCTCCTTTCATCTTTCTTGTTCGATTCTTGCGCATAATGCAACTTCATCCTCTCTTTGTAAGAATCCGGTTACGCTCTCACTTAACAAAGAATCATACACGAGAATGAAGAAGCACGTTAGTTCTAGGGTTTCATCATCAACGAGTAAATGGTGGAAGCTGCATTGGTTGGCGGATGTTACTGCCACCAAGTCTTAATACACAAAAGCAGAGGCCCAAATTGACGAAGAAGCGAGAATCTTTGTAAATTTCCCAAGAAAAAAAAAAGAGAAATCTTTGATCATCTTCGATGGAAACACAATTGACGACGGGTGTGATGGATAAACAGGGATCAATTAATTTCGCAAAGGGTTACCAAGAAGAGTCTTAAGAAACGCGAACTCGTTGGTTGTTTTGAGTTGGGTTCATGTTCAAGATCCATGGAACTTAAAGAAGAGCAAGAACTAATTCAAAATACTAATCCAAATTGTCGTCTCATTAACTTTTTCATAGAAGAAGAAGAGAGAAGCCTCGAGAAACACATAATTGTCCAAAATAAGCCGGTCTCGGAGTGGCTTGTGAACGTGATGATGAGAGAAAGATAAACGAATACAATCCAAAGTTGATCTTAGCCAAGAAAATGTACATGAGTGATATCGACAAAGTTCAGTCACGTCTCTCAGTGCCTTCAAACAAAGTTGTTAGTTTGGAATTTCTAACAAAGGAGGAGATCATAATCATATATGAACGGTCATTGCTTAAAATTTGCGTGGAATGCGTAAGTGTTGTCCTGGTGGATCCTCTGTTAAAGAAGCATGACGTTGATCTAAGGAAGTGGAAGATGGGTAGATGTTGGAACTATGTCTTCGTTGATGGTTGGAACGAAGTGGTCTTTGTGATTTCTAAGTAATTTATTGTAGAGTTTCTAAGTGTTGTGCTTAGGCATGGTATTTTAAACCGAATCAAAATTTCCGAGCCGAACCAAACCTAGGTTTTGTCACTTCGATTTTGCTTCGGTTAGTAAGATAAAACCGATCGGCAACAATGTAAATTGTAATCGGTTTACCGTTCGGGTCGGTTCGGTTAGGACAAACCGAACGGTTAATCAAAATAAAACTGCATGTATTACACTAGTGCTCTTGTCGCTGAACCGTGACGAAGAAGATTCATTCGTTTAAACCACCCAGTTCAAATCCTACCTTAACTTCGATGAAGTTCTTTTTTTGTAAAAGGTTTACGGCGGTGAGAAATAAAAGACTGAAACCTTCTGAAAATATTAGGATAAAAGAAGACATCCGTTTAGAAATAAATGGGTCTTGTACATTTTACTGGATCTGTAGTGTATATAGTCTCATAGTAAATAGCCCAACTAAATTGATAGTATATGGCAGACCCAAAATTAAATGAGTTTTCCCTAATAAAGATATATCTTCTTCTACACTACCTCGATGTAAACGTTTTTTCATCAACATGAGAACACTATCTCGATCCAAAGCTTCACATGTTAAATCCAGCAAAAGTAATTATCAAGTCTTCTTCTGTTGCTGTAGATTACGCTCCGTCTATGGACAATCAGTCTCGGTCTTTTTCTCTTCAAGATAGCTCGAAATTCAATAGCTTTAGGTACAGCCGGTCTGATTGAATATTTTGGTTTAATTCAGAAACAAATCACAGAAACCGAACTACCCAAAACCGAACCGACCCGACCCGAATCATAGTTAATTTCGGTTTAATTCGGTAGAAATTTTCAATCCGAATTAACCGACAAACCAGTAACCGAGTCGAATAAATTGGTTTAACCGAACCCGCAAGCCTAGTTGTGCTGGTGGATCCTTTGTTAAAGAAGCATAAATAATTTTGTTTTCATCAGAATTCTAGGTGATTTATTGTAGAGTTTTTATGTATTGAACACTTTTTCTTTCTATAATTAGATTAAGGCTTATCCCTCATAAAGTTTCCATAATTGTAAAGGGGTTCGAGTGGACTTTCTGCCTCCAGTATTGAATTTTAGAGAAGAGGAACAAAAAAACGGATACAAGTGCAATATAATAATATCTCCAGTTATTATCCAAGAAGAAAACATAATTATTGTTAGTTTTCCATTTACTTTCACTATCCAAGAGTTCATATTTGATGGACAATGTCCATTAAAATATGATTTATTTCACTCTTTCGATTCTGATGCAATTATGATAACAAGAGATGCTTGATATTGGTCACATGAATCTGCTGCCTTTGTATATTGCATTCGTAGTCTACCAAGTTTCTCGGTAGTTGAATAATATCTCTCGCATTGATGAAGAAAACAGTAAGCTTAGTTTAGTAATTCAGCTATCTTTAGACGATGTTGTGCTGAATTTCATTATGACAAATATATCTACAATTAATTCTTTGAATATTGAGAAATATTCGTGATGGAAATGAGGGAGTAAATCACCCAAGATCTTATTTGTTAAAAAGATTATGTTATTGAAGCCCAAGTTGTAAAATTAGAGTGTGGTCATAATTTTCACCATGAATGTATTGTAATTGGTAAACATAAGTCATAATTGTCCTATATTTAGAAATGAATTAGCAATATAAATGTAATGACACTTTATGAAGTATGTTGTCGTCTTTACTCTCAATTATGGAATAACTAGGTACTTTCCTTCACCATATGCAACAATAAAAATTATAATTTCAGTTATATTTTAGAATAATTTTTTGTTAATATCTTAATTTCTATTATTTTCTTACGAATATTTAATATAATTTTGATTTAATTAAACATAAATCAACATAAAATAAACAAATTTGACTTTAAATTATATTTAGAATAGATATGTATATAAAATTATAATTTTAGATATTCTTTTCTCTATTCTATTGATTAAAGTATATCAAATAAACTTGTATAAAATTAAAAAATATATTTTGATATAAAATGGTATAATTATCAAAAAAAGTAAAATTAAACAGTATTTCTTAAATTTGTAGATATATAACAGAAACTAATGATAATATAATTAAAATTTTATAATTTTAATAAAGTGTAGAAAATTTTGAACATATGTTTTTGATAATAATTGTATAATTATTAAAATAGTTTAAAAATATTTTTATATTTTAATATTATGTTATTTAATGTCTTATTTTAATAGTTTGATATAATTATGATATATAAGTTATTACCGTATTCTTAAAAGTTTACCAAACAATTTATTCAACCTTAAATGTAATTGTCATATCATATTTAACCAAAAGTTATGTCTTCATTTCTATTATGGCATGCAACATTTTTTAGTGAAAGCGTTTAAAGAGATGACACATAAGAAAGTATGTGAAATCTCTTCGTAAATAATGTCTTGAAGATAACTTTCAAATTTATTATTTTCACTAAAAATATTTTTTCGAACTTTCACTTGTAATAATACCATTCAAAATTAAATTTGATAAACAATAAAAAATTTAAATAATCTTAAGAATATCTACAAGAAATATTTAAATTTGAACTTAAAATCAACGTTGAATTAGGAAAGAAAATAATCACATAATTTAAATTACTACCGTTACTTATATATATATATATATATATATATATATGTGTGTGTGTGTGTCTTAACATTTTCTCTATAAATTTAAAGTATTAATAATTGTATTTCATAATAAAAAAACTTATATTTACAATGATTATTTGTAAAAAAATATCATACCTTACTACATATGAATGGATAATATTATATTTAATTCTTAATATGAGATAGAAAAATCAATAAACATTAATAACATACATTTACAAAACTCATAACTAAAATAATCAAATTATATTTTAGACATCTATTGTAAGTCTTAGTTATGAATATATATATAATATTAACTGAAAAAGTACGAAGTAGTAAATAAGTGATTACTATTAATTGATCCACAACGAAAAATAATTTGAAATAATAATAAACAAATCAGATGATTATATTTTAAAACTCATTTATAAAAACAAATTAATTATCAAACAAAATTAACTATATTATCACATTACAAAAGTAAACTTGTTAACTGAAAAATTACGGCAATGCTTGAACCAATACAACTTTTTATTCACACCTTATAGACATATAAAATTAAGATTAGTATAAATAAGGTAGGAGATATGGAATATAAAACGTACACAAAATCAATTGGTAATATTCCTTTATACTAATAACTCACTATTGATCAATTTTTCAAGACCAAAAATTGAAGTTGAAAAATTCATTTTTATAGACATCTCCTGAAATAAACATTTGAAATAATAATATTAACATTTTAAATACACATCATATCTGAAAACATTCGACTAATAATAACCATTGTAACATTGTTGTAATGACTTTTTGAAATACATGATAATCCCTATAAATACTTTATTTGATCTAAAAGTATTATATATATTGTTTTAAAATGAATTTCTACCTGTCAACTAAAAAAAATAAATCACTACCTATCTAAAAGACATGACTTTTCACATTGAACATATGCCTATTTCACCAATTTTTGTAACTTATGTGTCTTAATCTAACAGTTGCAATATTTAGGAAACTACACTCACACTTTATAAATGTTGGTGTTTTGTAAATTGCTTTTTTACTTCTATTTCAGTTTGTTAATTTTTCTATTCTTAGAGACCAAAATATAAATAAGTATTTTTTTTTTGTTTAGAATTAATAATGCTGATAATTCTTTGTATAATGTTTGAATTGAAAGCAATTCAACTGCGAGTACTGAAGGCTTAATCAAAACTGAAGCTAAAATCATTAGAACAGAAAGAAAGTCGAAAATATTAATTTACACATTTACGATTAAAGAATTTGTTAAAGAAGAAGACAATGTCATAAAAGAAGATTTGTATTATTCTTTGGTACAAGCCGATATGGAATCAGAAGAAATTGATATAGTTATAGCAAATATGATAAAGTTTGCGTTAGATATAGCTTTTGATGTATCATTGCATCTTTCAGTGACGAAGATTCAAAGTTACAACTCCAGCAACTTGTCGAAGAATCTTTAATTGTTGTACAACTCTTATATCATCCTACAAGTTATAAAGCGATTTCTCAGTGAAGGAAAACAAGGTCATATTTTTTTGTAAAAAAGCGTTATATGTTTGTACAAGTTTTTAGTTAGGTACAAAATGTGATCCTAATTTATGATCACAAATTCAAAAAATAGTAGGTTGTTCAGTATAATAATAAATTTCTGATATATCATTCTAAAGTTTAATATTTTTCAACTTAAATATATATTGTTTGTAATAAAAGGATATGTTAACCGTTGTTATACATATTATTTGTTATATGAATCATGTGCTTCAACAAAAATTACTCAATTGGCTTTGTTGTTTTTAAATAAATAAACGAGAAGGATAATTTTTTTAAATATAACAGGTAAAATTCTCAATACCTAGGCCATATTTTTACATAAGTAAAAAACATGTGGTTGTTATTTAAAGTAAAATAATTCATATCAATTAAGAGCATGGTGTCATAACTCCTAATATCTGAACTATGTTGAGTCACAAACTATATCAAAATTAGAATTCAATATATTTATTATTAACACCAACATTTATAAATAAATTGAATACCAAAAGTTTTATATGTAAATAAAATCATTTTTAATTTGTCCATCACTTTTGAATAAAGACAATTGATGCTAACATAAGTTTTCAATTTCTCATAAGATATCGACACTAGTCCATTACAAAAAAACAGGATGTTTCAACATTTTAAAGTAGATTGTGTGTGTCAATTAAATATTTTAAAAATATTAAAAGAAAAGTCATATCAGATTAAAAACTGAATTTATGGAGGATGTGTAGTTTAAAAACAAGAAAAAATTATTGAATCAAAATTGCTACTTCTACTCATAGGTAATTATATTGATTTTCCTTCTTTTGTATATCTTTATGTATACTGTAGGACATATATAATTTTATGCGGAGAGGTACAAGACATTTAAAAAACTATCAAACAGAAAAGTTATTTATTATATTTAATATGGTATTTAATTTCAAAGACTAATAGAGAAAATTATGAAAAGAACAAAGGAGTTAACATCGAGTTTCAACTATACATAAGAGATACATGTGAAGATGAGAATACAACAAGTGCAAATATAAATTCATCCAAAGAAAACTAAATAAGAAAGTAAAACTAAGGGAAGTCTGTAACCTTAATGCAGTAAAATAAGCAAATCTAGAAAGAAAATTCACAAAAAGAACAAAATAATTGAAGATGATTATAATACTTAATAATTCAATAGTACTCCACAAAAATTCTTTATTTTTATAGAGTGTAATATTTTTACTATTTCACATACAAATAGATTTACATTCATTTATTAATAATATAAATAGTCTATTTGGAAAACTATTATTATTCAAAATATTTTTTTGATTCCTCAACTTCGTTGTAATAAATTTAAATAATTCTAAACTGGCAAATGATTTAAGTTAAGAAAATCATAAATTTTTTAAAAAATATATCTTAAAATATTTCTTTACTTGTGCGTAATGCACGGAGTTGTCTTCTTTTTTTACTTCCCATTTCAGTTTGTAATTTCTTTTCTTAGAGACCAAAATATAAATAAGTAATTATTTTTGGTTTACACTTAACAATGTTGATGATTCTTCCTATAATGTTCAAACTGAAAACAGTTCAACTAAGAGTACTGAAGGCTTAATCAAAATTGAAGCTGAAATCATTAGAACAGAAAGAGAATCGAAAAGGTTATTTTACACATTTACAATTACAGAATTTGTTAATGAAAAAGAAAATGCCATAAAAGACGATTTGTATTATTCTTTGGTACAAGCCGATATGGAATCAGAAGAAGTTGATATAATTATAGCAAACATGATAAGGTTGCATTGGATATAGCTTTTGATGTTCATTTTAGTGGGAAAATACTATAATTGATGTAAGTATCATCGCATCGTTCAGTGACGAAGACTCAAACTTACAACTTCAACAACTTGTCGAAGAATCTTTAATTGCTGTACAACTCTTATATCATCCTACAAGTTATAACGCAATTGCTCAGTGAAGGAAAACAATGTCATATATTTTTAAAAAGCATTATATGTTTGTACAAGTTTTAGTTGGGTACAAAATGTGATCCTAATGTATGGCCAGAAATTCGAAAATAATTTATTCTAAGATGATTTAGTATAAATATTAAATTTCTAATATGTCATTCTAACGTTTAACAATTTTCAACTTAAATATATATTGTTTGTAATAAAAGGATATGTTAACCGTTGTTATATAGGTTATTTGTTATATGAATCATGTGCTTGAAACAAAAATTACTTAATTGGCTTTGTTGTTTCTTAAATAAATAAACAAGAAGGATAACTTTTTGAAATATAACAGGCAAAATTTTCAATACCTAGGCCTTTTGTTTATATAAAAAATCATATGGTTGTTATTTAAATTAACTAATTCATATCAGTTAAGAGCAAGGCGTATAACTCATAATATCTGAACTATGTGGAGTCATAAACTATATCAAAATTAGAATTAAATACAAATATTTATTATTAACACCAATACTTATAAATAAATTGAATACCAAAAAAAATGTATGTAAACTCATTTTTTATTTGTCCATCAATTTTGTATAAAGACAGCTGATGCTAACATAAGTTTTCAATTTCTCATAAGATACCAACATTAGTCCACTACAAAAAAGAAACAGGACGTTTCAAAATTTTAAAGTAAAATTTGTGTGCGCCAAACAAGAATGTTTTTTTATCAAGATAGCTACTTCTACTCATTGGTAATTATATTGATTTTCCTTCGTTTTGTATATCCTTATGTATATTGTAGGACATATATAATTTTATGTGAAGAGGTACAAGACATTTAAAAAACTATCAAACAAAAAAAGTTATTTATTATATCTAATTCAGCATTTAACTCCAAAGACTAATGATGAAGAAGATATTACAAAAGGAGTTAACATCAAGTTTTAGCAACACATGAGAAATACATGTGAAGATAAGAATGCAGGATGTGCAAATATAAATCCATCCCCAGAAAAACAAATAAAAAAGTAAAACTAAGGAAAGTTTGTAAGCTTAATGAAATAAAATAAGCAAATCAAGAAAGAAAAATCAATAAAAAGAATAAAATAATTGAAGATGATTACATTAATCAATAATGTAATGTTACCCACAAACATTCTTTATTCTTATATAGTATAATATTGTTACCATTTTCATAGATTTATATTTATTTATTAATAATATAAATATTCTATTTGAAAAACCATCATTATTCAAAATATTTTATGATTTCTCAACTTCATTGAAGTAAATTAAAATAAGTCTAAATTGACAAATAATTCAAATTAAAGAAATGCATAAATTTAAACAAAAATATTTAAAAATCTTTCTTTACCTACGCATAATGCACAGAGTTGTTTCTTAGTAACAACAAATTCATAAGAAAAAAAGAATACTAAGTATAGTTTTATTTTACGAGCGTTTCGGTTTAGAAATTCTTAATAGTAAGAAAACTCATGTAATTATGTGTGCAAGACCTTAGTCAAAAAAAAAGAGTGTGAGCAAGACCGATAGATCACGCCTTAAGCCTATGAGGCTATGATGCAGGGTTCCCCATCATGGAGTTTGTAACGTCGAGCCTACACTTCCACAATCATCGAATGATTTTCCATATTAGTGCTTTTATTATTTTCCCTTAATGTCATTCCCAAATAATAATAATTGCATTAACCCACCCCACAAAGCATTAATTACTCATTATTCTTTTTTTGGATTTTATTAATATATCCACAGAGTCGACAACATTTACCATACATCGCAACATTCTTTCACATTTACAACGAAAGGAAGGAAGAAGATGAAGCTTAAATGGGAATCAATCTCTACGCTTCACCAAAACGCCTTCCTCGTCAAGTTCCTCGCTGCCATTTTCATAACCGCTCTCGCTTTCCGCTTCTACGCCGTACGCTTCGGCCATGTTTCCCCGGTTCAAGTGTCGGTGACTGGAATCTCCGATACTCAGATCTCGTCTCCGTCGGTTATCATATCGGAGAACGAGGATCTACTCCCCATCGGTATAACCACATTCGTTAAGCTTCTTGTTTCTGTCATCTAGGGATTTAGAGAGATTAGTTTTATTAGTGTTTGATCATTTAGCTCAAGCTTGATTCGTTTGTTTGAGTCTCCTCAGCTGTGTGTTTATGGTTGTTTCTGGAGCTATCTAGATAAGAGTTTGCAATAGTGTTGAATCCTTTTAGTTTTTTTTTTCTTAACATCGAAAAGGCAATTCTATTATTCAAGCTTGAGTTGATCTGGGAATCCAAACGGGAATAGAACAACCAACAAAAGATAAAAAGTGTTGAATCCTTTTAGTGCTGATAAGAATCTGTGTTTGTTGTATTAGATATTGAGTTGGAGAAGTGTGATCTCTTCACTGGGAAATGGATCAGAGACCCTTTGGGACCAATCTACACAAATGGCTCTTGTGGTGTCGTCGTAGATAGTCATCAGAATTGCATCACCAATGGTCGGCCTGACTCTGGTTTCCTCTACTGGAAATGGAAGCCTAACGACTGCTCCTTGCCCCGCTTCGACCCTCTTAGGTTTCTGCAGCTTATGAGGAACAAGTCTTGGGCTTTCATTGGTGATTCAATTTCGCGTAACCATGTCGAGTCTTTGCTTTGTATGCTATCTACAGTAAGAACTGCAACTTTTTAAATGGGTTGCCTTTGCTTTATATTTGTAGACTTTGAAGTGAATAAAGTGGTTTTGTTTTGGATGTTTTCAGGTTGAGAAACCGGTTGAAGTGTACCACGACGAGGAATACAGATCAAAGCGTTGGCTTTTTCCTTCTCACAATCTGACAGTATCCAACATTTGGTCACCGTTTCTTGTTCAAGCCGCCATTTTTGAAGACTCAAGAGGTGTCTCATCAGCTGCAGTCCAGCTTCACCTTGATATACTCGACAAGACATGGACTGATCTGTTTCCTAGCATCGACTATGCTATCATCTCTTCCGGGGAATGGTTCTTGAAAACCGCGATCTACCACGAGAATGCTAATCCTGTTGGCTGCCATGGCTGCCCTCAAAGTTCTAACATAACGGACTTGGGATTCGACTATGCTTACAATACATCATTGCGCCATGTGATGGACTTCATTGTAAAATCCAACACTAAAGGCATGGTTTTCTTCCGGACTTCGATACCTGATCACTTTGAAAACGGTGAATGGCATAACGGAGGGACATGTAAGAAGACAGAACCGGTGAACGAGGATGAGGTCGAGATGAAAGTTGTGAACAAGATCTTGAGAGATGTTGAGATTAGTCAGTTCCAGAGAGTGGTGACGGAGATGGGTCAAGAGGCTGGGAACTTCAAGCTTCTTGATTTTGCAGGGATGTTGCTGACTCGACCAGATGGGCATCCCGGTCCGTATCGAGAATACAGACCTTTTGATAAGGACAAGAACGCAAAGGTACAGAATGATTGTCTGCATTGGTGCTTGCCCGGTCCGATTGATTACTTGAACGATGTTATATTGGAGATCATAGTGAATGCTTGAACCGGGAAATAACCGGTTTGATTGTATCTTAGTCAAATGGCTGAATCAAAAAACACCGGTTTGGTCTTCGTGTAAATTGATAAAGTTGAAAGAGGTTGCATAGAGCTCATTTGAAGATTTAAAAACCCGGTTTGTTTCGCGATAGCTATTATTATGGATCGATTTTTGTAAAGTGAGACTGTCCGTGGTTTTTCTGTTATGTTAAAAAGTAAGAGATTTCGAGTTAATATGGAAAATTAATATAATCTTGTTTTAAACCGATGTTCAAACAAAAATGTATTCTAAACCGGTTAATTAAGTTGGTTTAGAGGGAATGTCAAAACGGTCAAAACTCATAAAGGTAAAATCTGCATCACCCTCGGACGCCACAAGATTATTAAATCCACAAAAGTATTCAGTTTGAATTTCGAAAATTTGACCGTTGCTTATCCTCCTATATAATGGACCCTTGACTCACTCACTAACCCTAAATCTCAAAGCCTCCATTTCTCTCATAACCTTGAGCTACACACTCTTACTCAGACTCTTCTTCCAATGGCGACAGTCGCAGATCCTGCTCCTGCTAAGAAGAAATCCAGAAACAGCAGAAAAGCGTTGAAGCAGAAGAATGAGATGGTGGAGTCACCATTGCTGTCTCCAGCCAAGGGGAAAGAATCAAAGTCATACGAGAAAGATCTGATGGAGATGCAGGCGATGTTGGAGAAGATGAAGATCGAGAAGGAGAAAACAGAGGATCTCCTGAAGGAGAAGGACGAGATCCTGAGGAAGAAGGAGGAAGAACTCGAAACAAGGGACGTGGAACAAGAGAAGCTTAAGCTGGAGCTCAAGAAACTTCAAAAGATGAAGGAGTTCAAACCTAACATGGTAACAGTTTCTAGAAGCTTAATGATTGAGTCTGTTTGTTTATGTTAAATGACATTGCTTATGTCTCTGTCTGTTTCTGACATTGCTTATGTCTCTGTCTGTATTTGATACACTTATCTGCTCAGACTTTCTCTTTCTGTCCATCTTTGGCACACACCGAGGAAGAGAAGAATGGGAAGAAGAAGAAGGATTGTCCTGAGACAAAGAGACCATCAACGCCATACATCTTGTGGTGCAAGGATAATTGGAACGAAGTCAAGAAGGAGAATCCAGACTCTGACTTCAAGGAGACTTCAAACATTCTTGGTGCTAAGTGGAAGACTCTGAGTGCGGAAGAGAAGAAGCCTTACGAGGAGAAGTATCAGGCTGATAAGGAAGCTTATCTCCAGGTTATTACAAAGGAGAAGCGGGAGAGGGAAGCCATGAAGCTACTGGAAGATGAGCAGAAGCAGAAGACTGCTATGGAGCTGCTTGATCAGTATCTCCACTTTGTTCAAGAAGCTGAACAGGACAACAAGAAGAAGACAAAGTAAAAAACTGAACTGTTTTACTCATAGAACTGATTTGATTAGTAATGATAAGAAAGTAAACTGACTGTGTTTTTTCTCGTTTTGTAGGAAGATGAAGGATCCCCTGAAGCCTAAACAGCCCATCTCTGCTTACCTGATCTATGCAAATGAGAGGAGGACTGCTTTACGAGAAGATAACAAGAGCGTTATAGAGGTAAAGTAAATAAATCATAATCTTATTTGCTTACATGTCAACTGAAACTGTTGAAGCTAACTTGTGTGGATGGATTGGTGAGTATAGGTTGCCAAGTTAACAGGAGAGGAGTGGAAGAACATGTCTGAGGAACAAAAGGCTCCCTATGATAAGGTCTGGATCCATATCAATAGCCATTGTTGTGTCAAGAAGTAAAAAGAGTTTAAGAAGAATGTCTAACGTATTCTGTAACTTTTTTTTTTGTAACAGATGGCAAAGAAGAACAAGGAGATATACCTGCAAGAGATGGAAGGATACAAGAGGACAAAGGAAGAAGAAGCTATGAGCCAGAAGAAAGAAGAAGAGGAACTCATGAAACTCCACAAACAAGAAGCTCTACAACTTCTCAAGAAGAAGGAGAAAACTGACAACATCATAAAGGTTACTAACTTCACCTCACAAGCCCTTTAGCTATTAGTAAGAAAAAAGATTATGTGTTTAGGCAGTTACTAACAACAACACCATGTTGATTGCAGAAGAAGAAAGAAACGAAGAACAAGAAGAAGAACGAGAATGTGGATCCGAACAAACCAAAGAAGCCTGCTTCTTCCTTCTTTCTCTTCTGGTACTAAAACTCTACAACACACAAACACTGTCAGATCCGAAAATGTTTTGTTTATAACTGTTTGATAAAACAATGTTTTACAGCAAAGTTGCAAGAAAGAGTTTGGCAGAAGAACACCCTGGGATTAACAATTCAACTCTTACTGCCCACATTTCATTGAAATGGAAGGTATATAAACCTGATGAGTCTTTAAGTAATTTTATATGAATTAATAGTTAACGGTGAGATTCCTTTGTTGTAGGAACTGGGTGAAGAAGAAAGGCAAATGTATAATGGAAAAGCAGCAGAGTTAATGGAAGCGTACAAGAAAGAAGTGGAAGAGTACAACAGGACCAAGGCTGCGGAGTAGAGGAATACTACTAACTCAGTAGTTGGAAAATAAGAAATGTTCAAGTTTGCTCTTATGCAGAATATTTTCTTGTTGGTTTGTATCTTCTCATAATTTAAGACTTTTCACTTTCTCTCAGTTGTGTTGAATTACGCACCTCTACCAATCTCAATTTACCTTAAACCAGAAATTGGATATTGGTTACCAAATTACTCAAGAAGTTAAACCAAAGCTGGATTAAAAATAGGGAGATTTGCCAAAATACTCCAAAAAATAAGATATGTTGTCCCAATACACTTTTCTTCTTTTTATCCTATTTTTCTCTAAAATATCCTTAACTGAGAAATAAATAAATTACAACAAAAGTTTTAATTTTTTTTTTAAATATGAAAAAATAAAAGGTGATTTTATTAACAATATTATTGGTTCGAATTTTTTTTTTGAAAAAACTATAATTCAAAAAAAAGTTGGTCTACAATTTCTAGAATGTATATGCTAAAATTTTGGTTATTTCTACTTTAGATAGAATGTACATTACACGATTTATCTTTAGATCTACTATTTGGTAGAAAACAATTACAACCCCCTTCTACATAATTCTTAAAAAAAAAAGAATATACATTTTACCTTTCTTCATTATTTGACATGTTTCTGAAAGTACTTTTCACTGTTACCTTGGTAAGAAACATTTCTACTAAATCAATTATGAAATTCTTAAAATCTAAGAAATTCAGTTATGATAACTTATCTATAAATTTATCTACATTTGAACGTGTCAACCTAAAAAACCTCTTCCTCCACGCCTCCTTCTCTTTTTCATGTTTTCTCCTTTTCAAAGAGAAAGTTTGCTCTAAATCAATATTTTCTCTCGTTCTCTTATAATCATCATTTGGTTAATATGATACATGTATTTGTATGTTGTGGTGAATGGATATTGGGAGCCAATAATGGATGGAGCTTTATTATCGATTCAAAAAAAATGTGGAAGACTCATACAACTAGAACCAAATACTACTCTCAATGAACTCAAGACAACGGTTTTGGAGGATTATGAAATCGGTGAGAAAAATACAGTATTGTAGCTTTTTGTCTGCTGATATGATGAACACGGCGGCTCCTGTTATTATCTGTAATGATCACCAAGTCAAAAAAATTTCTGCGTATGCGAAGAAGAAAAATTCAGTTTAGTTGTGCGTGATTTTTACACCTACTCAGAAGAATAAACTCAACACTGATCTGAATAAGCAGCCATGTAATTCAAGCGCTAAAGATGATGTAACTCCGATTGAGTCAAGGAATCAAATGAACCACGACATATCTGAAGTTGAAGTTCATGTTGGTGATGGTGATGATGTCGACAAGACTGAAAACAAATCTCAAGGCAGAAAGAGATGGTTAAGTTTTCTCTGGTGGATGCATTAAAAAAAAGATCAATATTTTCCAAACAAAAGTGTTCTCAAGGCTGCTATGGTAAGTGTAATGACGAAAAACTTCGACTACAAGGTTGTAAAATCTGACAAAACGTTTTGGTGTATACGATATGCATACAATCTTTGTAATTGGAGTTTGTGTGCAGTGTGTTTGGAGGGATCTTCATATTTTGTAATCAACAAGTATGTGACTAATCATACTTGTGGTCCATCAGGCAAAACAAAAGTAGATAAGACAGCTTCGGCGAAGACAATTGGAAATATGATCATGCATAAGTATGAGAGTGTCAATGAAGGATCTAAACCGAGAGATATCATACTAATTATGCGTACATAGCATGCTCGTGAGTATACCGTCAACACCGTAAGAGGCATACCAGAGAAGATTTTTGGAAAAATCCCAAAATACCTGAACATGTTAAAAGAAGAAATTTGGGTACACATTGTTAGTATGAAAGAGATACTAATGAAAAATTCAGATTTCTATTTATTTCTTTCAGTCAGTCACTAAGAGAGTTCTATAAAGCCATTTGTAAGGTCATCGTTGTAGATGAGACATTCTTGAAGAATAAATACAAAGGAGTTTTACTTATAGCAACAGCTTCAGATGGGAACTCTAATTTGTATCCAATTGCATTTTGCGTTGTTGATACAGAGAATGATCATTCATGGGAATGGTTTCTTAGCCAACTGCAGGTTGTTATTGCAAACGAGCTTGGTTTCGCCTTTGTATCAGATATACATGGCTCAATAGCAAAAGCACTAACGAAAGTTTATCCTTTAGCTAGTCATGGTATTTGCATTCACCATTTATTGAATAATGTCGTCACATTTTTTAAGGAAAAGAGCCCGATTGGATTGGTTGCTTAGGCGTCAAAAGCAAATAAAGTTCCAGATTTGGATTGGTTGTATAAAGTTCTAAATTCTTTTCACTAAACAGTTATATATATAAATACATTTTAATTATTGTTTACACTACCAATCTTGTGTAAGTATATTTTCCTAACTATCCCTACTTGACTTTGTTTCAAATCCCACAATATTTTCAACCAAATAAAGCTTGATAAAGCTAGTTAATAGAAAATCTTAAAAACCCAACAAAGAATGATTTATTTATTTTTTATTTGTAATAGGCAAGACAGATAGTATCAAGAAGTCAAACAGAATCTGAAAAGAAAACAACATATCACAACATCAACAACAACTTCAGAATATATAATCTAACAAAAGCAACAACCATCGAAGTTTGTTAAGGAAGGAAAACAAAATAATGAATCTAAAGTCGTAAACTTTAAAAGCACATACCCATGAAATATAACAACAGAAACGAAACATAACTCGAAATATGTCAAAGTAAATCAAGTAAGGAGGAAACAACATAGGATTAGAGCAGAGAAGGACGACTTGCCGAAGTTACTCACCGGAGATGGAGCCCAAAACAAGAGAGGATCACCGTAAACACTTCAGTGAATAGATACCAGAGCACACAAACGAGGATGAGGGCAGAGAAGGATGACTTGCTGGAGTTACTTGCCATAGATGGAGCTCGAGACAGGAAAGGCTTTGCCGTCGTTGCTTCACAAAAGAGAAACCAACGGGGATGGGAGGGAAACTAATTTAGGGATTAAGTGTTTCGTGTGTTTCTTTATAGTTTTTTTAGTTTAATATTTAATTATTAACTAACGATATATAAATAAAATCTGAGGTTAAAAGTGTATTAAATTCAAAGTAAAATGGTATTAGGACAACATTTAAAAATAAAAGTTTAAAGGGACGAGACTCTTTTTTGACTCAATTTAGCGAATTTTTCTTAAAAATAAATAAATAATGGAAAATTGGATTATAGACATGCTCAATTTTCCACGTGGCAAATATCGAGGGGTACTTTGGTAACATCGCGGACCTCCGAAATCTATATTATAATGGAAGAGTTTACTCTCTCCCCTTCCATCACGTCATTGTTAAGTGGGTCCCACACAATTTTTTTAAAAAAATGATGTATTGCATGCTATGAGATTCGAACCCTTCACCTAAATGTTTATTTGATTGACATAACCAACTGAGCTACATGAGTTTTTGTAAACTAGAAACCAAATTTTATATAATAATATTACAGTTTGGTCTTTTCTAAGGGTGTCCACGATACCATGCGAGTGAATTCAAAACACGAGGAAGGTCGGGTGGTGATTGTAGGATCAGTAAACAATGATTCAGAGATTTTGAAAAAATTAACGAATCGATCGTTAGATGGGATAGGATCCACGGGCCGAGAGCGTGGACATGGACAGCTTATTAACCGTGGGCGGTCGGGATGTTACATTATTATTCCATGTCAACAAGCAAATTAAAGATTTCATCTCTACATATAAATTAGAATTTTTCATAAAGTAGTACATAAAGTTTTAGGGATTAAACTTCCTGATCTTCGAACTATCTTATGTACATAACTTAATGTCGTAATTTTTCTGATTTTTATTCGGCTTTTTAATGAAATTATACTTCACTTGAAGACATAACAAAACGGAAGTGAACTCAATGGAAGTAATAGCTCTAATATACAATACACAAAAAAGATTTAGACAAGATACGAACAACAAAATCTCATACACACTTAAAGCATTAAAAATGGATCCGGCCCCGCGCTTGCGTGGAGACTATATTTCTAGTGTTACTAATTCACAACAATTTTTTTTGTGTGATTCATTTTTTTTTGGAACATTGTGTGATTCATCCAAGGGGTTATTTGTGAAATAACCAAAACAAAAATGATAATTAGTTTTTTTGGAGAGATAGTATAGAGAGAAAAGCCAAAAAACCTCGAACTTTCAAATTAAAGCAAAAAAACCTTCAATTCGTGTTTGAGCAAAAAATACCCGAAGCTTTAAATATTAGCCATTTTAACTTTTATTTTTTTGTTGGCTGAGCCATTTTAAGAATTTAAAAATTTCAACTGTTAAACTCGTAAACGTCTGTTAACTTGATAAGCAAACGTCATTTCAAAAATTGATTAAACATTAACGAAACGACGTTGTTTTGTATCTGTAAACACTTAAATCATTTCCTCATTCGCGAAACCAGAGCTCTAAATTAAAAACTCTAGATTTTCTAATTCTCTAATTTCTCAATATTCTAATCTCCAAAACTCGGGCATTGATGATGCAGAGGATGGCTAGGAAGATGGGGTTACGTTGGGTTTATCATACTAAGAAACGGAAAAGCTACGATTGAGCAACTGAATGAAGTCGATGAAGGTGATAATGAATATGATCAGAATGATAATAAGGATGAGAATAATGATATGGATGTCGAAGAAGAAGTTTTAATCAGTTTTTAGAACGACGTCGTTTAGGGAATTAACAAAAGTTTACATGTTTAACAGTTGACTTTTCGGGGTTTCTAAAATGATTGAGTCAACAAAATAAAAGTTAAAATGATCAATATTTGAAAATTGGAGTATTTTATGGCTCAAAGACGAGTTAGGAGTTTTTTGGTTTTAATTTGATAATTTAAAGTTATTTTTGGCCATTTTCTTTAGAGAAGAGAGATAGGAAGAGAAAAAAAATGAGAGAGGGTGAGATTTTTGTTAGATTATTAATTTTGGTTTTTTCTTAGTTAATAGGTGCACAATTTCCATTCATCCAAACCCTAAGAAGTTCAATTTTTTTTTTTCGGTTCGACTTTCCTTTCTCTCTCCCGTAGTATCGCTTCTAAACCCATAAACCCTAATTTGGAGACATCAGAACATATATTTTATTTCTCAGGCGTCACCACATCCTCAGAATATGAACTCCCTAGCTATCCGAGTCTCAAAGCTTTTCAGATCCTCCTCTCCCATATCTCCTCTAGGTAATCCCTCTTCACCTAAATCATCTGCTTCATGTTAAACCCTTAATTTGTGTGTTCTGTGAGTGTTTCAGCTGTAAGTGCTGGGAAAGTCTCGAGGTCTTGGTTCTCAACTGGTCCCATTGATGAAGAAGGTTTAGAAGAAGATTTTGAAGAAACCATCTCAGAAAGACCCGAGCTTCAGCCTCATGGTGTTGATCCCCGTAAAGGTTGGGGCTTTCGCGGTGTCCATAGGGTAAATACAGATTCAATTATTCTTAGCTTAAGTATGTTACAATCAAACTTAGCCCCCCGCTCTTCTAATTGTTCAATTGGTTGTTGCTGCAAAAACCCTGTTGAAAAGATAGAGTCTTTAGTCTTTTTTCCCAAATCATTCCCCTAGAGTACTAGAATTTGATGATCAAACATGACCTGAGTTATCTTTTTGCAGTATCATTTCCTCATCTTCTAGCTGAACTGAAGAGTATTAGAATCAAAGTTTGACTCATCCAAGTGTTCAAATCCTTGTTTCTATCAAAATCCCATTGCTTTGTAAAGCTTGTCAAAAAGAAAAGAGTTTTTACTCTATTTCAGTCACTCATTACCTAAGTTGCAGTATCTTTTCATCTACATTGTTGTTCATGTTCAGGCGATCATTTGTGGGAAAGTAGGACAAGCACCGTTGCAGAAGATCTTAAGAAACGGGAGAACAGTAACCATCTTCACTGTTGGAACTGGCGGCATGTTTGATCAGAGGCTTATGGGAGCTACTAACCAGCCTAAACCTGCTCAGTGGCACAGAATCGCAGTTCATAACGAAGTCCTTGGCTCCTACGCTGTCCAAAAGCTCGCTAAAAAGTAAGCTTATTAGAACTAGGAATTGTATTAGCAACAACAATTATCAGTTCTTAATTGCAGTTAAGATGTTATTACATTCACAATCTCTTTCCCTGTCTCCGATCTCTCTGTGTCTTCTCTATTCTTTTGGTATCTCAGTTAATGAATTGGAGGTGAAGTTGTTGTTGTTCTTTTTTTATCTAAACTTTTTGTTTTTGCTGGTTGTGCTCTGTTACAGCTCATCAGTTTATGTGGAAGGTGATATTGAGACTAGAGTCTATAATGATAGCATCAGTAGTGAAGTGAAGAGTATCCCTGAGATTTGCATTCGTCGCGATGGTATGTTTATTGTTGTTCCTGATCCATCATTATATCATTTAACGGTTTCTTGCTGACTTATGATTATTCTTATGTAGGCAAAATTCGACTGATCAAATACGGGGAAAGCATAAGCAAAATCTCTTTCGATGAGCTAAGTAAGTTATCTTGTTCCAATTAAAAAAAATAACAGAGATTTGTTTTTTGTTTGTTTAATCTTTGTATGCCATTTGGCAGAAGAAGGATTGATTTAGTGGGAGCAAGAATATACCGGTGGCCGGAGGGCAAACTGAATCAATGTTCTCCTGAGAAAGATCGACAAAACAGTTTTTTTGGGTCCATTGCGAGCACTGAGTTTATTGTTATGGATATTAGAGGCATTTATGTAATTGTGGATCAAAACTAGTCAGTTCTGCATCTGTTCCTTAGTTAAAGTTGCTCCACACCATACATATTTGTCTGGATGGTTTATCATAGCTGTAATACTGTCTATCGGTAATTTTCAGTCGCCCACAGAACTAACTGCTTCGTATGACAATGTATGATATCCTTGAATATTGGCAGCACTGCTTGAGCTGCAAACTCTATATGCAGTGGATCTCGTTGGTTGTATTGATCCTTTGCTTTGGAGTATTTGTCGCCCATGCTTTGCGATCAATAACCAACGTATGCCTGCAATTTGATTTGTTGACTAATCCAAGAATCATCCACTAAGCAGCAAAGTTTGTACTGATGCTTTACTATTTACAAACTATCGTACTATTTACAAACTATCGTACTATTTTAGTTAGAGAAATAGAGAAATACCTTAAGATACATCTAAAAAAGTTTTTGTCACAAAAATAATCTTTAAGGGAAAAAATGACAAAAATAACTTTATGGGGTGAGATTTTGGGGGTAAATATACGTTTATACCCCTTGAGTTACCTAATCTAGACTTAGGGTTTAGAGTTATGGGGTGGAGTTTTGGGGGTGAGGTTTAAAATTGAAAAAATAAATAAAAAATATTAATTTTTAAAAAAATAAAAAGATCTATTTTGGTCATTTTTGTTTTTGAAATTTATTTTTGTGACAAAAACTTCAAAAGGTGTTATTTGAGAGATTTGCCCTTTTAGTTATTTATATTATATATATAACAAATATTTAAATTCCAAAATTATTAAAAAGCGAGACACATAATATATAGATAAGTACTTATATTATGCTGTAAGGATAAATATTTATATTATGAGTATTATACATTTGAGATTATGTGGCGAATTGGTTGTCTATATTTTAGAAATATTGTGTAAACATATTAGAGTGTCTTTAAAATGTATATTGTGTTTAAATATAATATAATTAGTTAAAAAACAAATAATTAGTTAGTTTGATTGAAATATGAAATTGTTAGTGAGTAGTCAAAGTATTAGTTAGTTAGAATAGCGAATTAGATAAGTTTTATGTTAACCATTTCTCTCCTTTCAGACAGTTTTTGCAATAAATCAAATTTGGCAAATGTTTTTTGAAGCTCGATCTCGATGGCGACTTCCCGACCTCTCGCAATCCATTTATCCTTCAGTGAAGTAATAACCTTTTGGTACTTATGGGAGATTTCTTTCTTAGCCTCCTAGACTACTTGACAGAGTTCCTTTGTTGGGACAACTTCAAAGCAAGCAACTCTACAAAAGAATTTTTGCCTGATCAATAGCATATACACACTCAACCTTGATAAACTATAGTTGAGCCTCTCTGACATTGTTAGCTCGAGTTAGCTCGGCTTCTTTTTCTTTCAACTAACGAATGTGCGCATCCTGAAGCGATTTTCTTCGTCTCTTCGAGGCATCTACTTCAAGAGTTATCCTTTAGATACATCTCATAAAGCACCACCAACTAATTGGTTGCTTCCACTTACTGCCTTCACAAAAGAAAAGAGAAACATAAGAGACAAACCATCACAAGGTCAATCATATAGTAAAAGCCTCTTGGTTACCCTCGCAGAAGCCACCGCCACTGACATATAAGTGTCTGGTTCGCTTAAATTCTAGAGAGCTAGAAACTGACAATTAGTACCCCAAAAATGGCGAAGCAATATGGCCGTGATGTCCTTATGTAAAAACTCCAACATAACGGTCCATCAGCATTAACCCCATGCTTGCGTGGTATGCTCGTCGCAGCGAGCCCTCTTGCTCGGTGAACCTAAATCCCCTTCGGCCTCTTAAAGACGAGCAAATTCTACCGGTTAGTAGGAGGTGGCACCGGTGACCGACCATGGTTAAAGGAACCTTTGTTGCCTTCACCTTGAAGCGCTAGCGACTCCCTAACAAAATATGTAATATCGCCTTGTCGAGCGCGATACGTCCCAAAGATTCCCTTACCCGCCCGGTGGCGAGAAGAAGATCGATTTACTATCACATGAGAAGTTTGAAGAGCAACGTGATGGCGAAGTACGATAATTATCATTGACTCAAATCGGAGAATCAATTTTAATGGGTTCCCGAGGATCCACGAGTGGATCAAAAGCATATAGAATTCGAGACCAGGTGAAAGAAGGAAATGATGTGTTTCCAGTTCCCAGGCGCTTAACCAGTTCACGAAAGTAACAACTGAGAACTTGAGGTTCCTAAGAATCTGCAAAAGAAAAGAAGTTCTTAGTTCATGCAGCATAGATAGTGCAAAAAGAGTACGCCAGAGCATCCCAAAACACTACCAAAAGAGACGGCCCAATCAGAAAGAATACAATCAAAATCGAAGTCACTGACTGAGGCCTCGTTGAACTTAAAAAGAAAAAAAAATCTCTTATATTCGCTCGGAATCCATAGAAAATGTGGCAGGCGGGACGAGAACCAATAAAGAAAGAACCCTCTAATCCTACGGTCTTCTTCACAGCAAAAAGAGCAAACAACTGTAGCAGGTCAAAGGCCACACCCTTCACTCGTGACCTCACAATCAAATCCATTATCGGTTGAATAAAAACCGGAGACATATGAGGAAAGTGAGACAGAGATAGCTCAAAAACTCAAGAAAGAATTGAGGAACCGAAAATACAAGGACACACGCATCAAAATACGTGGTGTAAGCACACCAAAATTGCGGTTGAATCGATTCCAATGACTCATTAGCTTTTAGCAGACTTATTGTAATCTCCTGCGGAATCTGATGCGCGCACTAGAACAGCAACATGTCGTTTGCTGACAAATATAGACGAGGGTGAGGAACCATGAACGTTCACTCTCTCAGAAATCATGTTTTCTAATACAAGAAGCGGATGTTTGCTACAAAAAAGGAAAATAGATGCAAGAAAAAGATGAATTGTGCAACTTAAATAGAGGAAGGAGGAAATACCTTCTGGGGAAGAGGCAAACGTCGAAGAAAGACCAAGAGATGCATTTATACAAACTAATCAGTCTCGATGAACTCGCCCCCTCTTATATAATACATAAATCTCGCTAAAGTTGCAACATTTTTGAAGGATATTTCATGCGGGAAGGGACGGTTTGGTATCCCTCGATATAGGCCGTACAATCAAAAAAAGATCAACTGCAAAGAAGCATCTTTACTGTCTCCGCCCAGTAAATCGACCACTTGTCGCTTAATGGGTTGGAAGAAACTTCTGGAAGAGGATTTATATCATAAATCTGGCCCAGAAAAGGCCCAATCACAACATATTGAATTGACAATGAAGATATGATCCATGGTGAAGCCTATCTATTCCGTCTAAATGTCTACCTCGTAGTCTAAGGTAGTGAGTTGCGAGTCTATAGATAACAAATAAGACCTGGTTCCTTCACGGTTAATCGAACACAACATGCCAAGATCTCTGGAGCAAGGCATGACATGTGCGCCCTAGATACACAAAGTAGTTAGAGCGAGCTGATCAATATAAAAGATAAAAGCCAAGACCTTTATCCATCATGCGCCATTTGACTTGCCTACTCGAAATCTAGATTACTCTATTTCTAATGTATTCTCTTTGCTTTGTTCTTTTTATTCATAGTATTCATTGTCAATAATTTTAGTCTAGTTCATGCAAAATAACGTAGAGATCTAATCCCAAAGACTTTTCCTACTATTTCCTTAAACCTTATTATATTCACATTAATATTTTGATGCAGGTTTTAGCTCCCACATCTGTGGCTTTCCTCGATTAGTGTCGGTCGATGCTAAGAGGGTGTCGATCGACACTAAGCTTTAGTGTCGACTTAGCAGATTGGTGTCAAGTTTAATTCAACATAACTCAAACCTTTAGAACTTACAGTAGATTTCAAGCAACACCAGTAGTGGTTGTCAATCGACATCAAGCTTGTGAATCCAAAGTCACCTTCGTTCAGTTCTTCATGCATGTCAAATTTGCGCCACTCATCATTCTAAGCAATCTTTGCATTGACAAAGTGTCTTTGGCTTGTATCAGAGTTCCTAGAGATCATTCCTTCTTACCTTTTCGCAGCTTCTCCATTTTGCGCAACCTGAGTATCCAGCTTATTCACATGAGTGTTCAGAGACTTGAACTTTTCTCATGGCTGAAAAATAAAAGTGACAGCCATAAAAGAAGGGCACCAGCCCCATTCCCATTGTCATTATCATTATTCACCGATTTGACGTCAATTTTCTTGTTTAAGTCTACAATTTGTTTATGATGTCCATCCAAGAGCTGATGTATCATGTCCTCTATCTCATTATCTGGAGTTGTTGGAGGAGTTTTCTGCTAAGTAGAAGCACCATAGTTCCTTGTGAAACTGCTATTACCCTAAAAGGATTTCTGAAATTGGGGCTTTTGATTGTAACCCTGATAACCAGCTCCATTGATATAGTTCACGTCCTTCTCTTCCGCTGGTTTCATAGTCTAAACATCTATATAAAATGAACATGTTTCTTTCCTACAAGGATATTGTAAACATAACCCAGCTCGTCTTTATCTTTTGCAGTCTGACTACCTTTTATTCCATTCGATTTCATTCTCTCAATATCTGCGTTTTGGTGCTATTACTAGACACCATGTTATCAATCAGCGTCTTCGCTTCCTCAAACTTCTATTTTGAATTTGCCTTAACTCTAAGCATCTAGAGACATCTGATACATCAATTTGATTCCCCTAAAAAAAGGTTCTTAGTAGTTGACCCTCAGTGAAATCATGATATGGACATTTTTTCTGGTAAGCCTTAAACCTGATCCAATAGATCCTAAATGCCTTAGTAGGTCCTTGAGAAAACATGGAGATCTTGTTTCGTCAAAGAATATGTGCAAGAACACATTCTTAATGGTAGCCCATGTAGTAAAAGATCGGAGTTACAATTGTTTGAGCCAATAAGTTGCGTTCCCAAACAGAGAGTATGGGAACAAATTGCAGAATAGGTAGTCTTCAGAGACTCCATTCATTTTGATGCTTGATGTTGGACCATGATTATCACATAAGTCTGGCATAGAAAATGTCAAATCACAACAGACTAGATTGACAATGAGGATATGATTCATCGACGAATCCCAGCTATTCCGGCCCAAAGCGATACCTCGCAGCCCGAGGTAGAGAGCTCTGAGTCTATAGATAACAACACCATCAAATAGATTGACCCCCAGGATAACTCAAGCAAGTCTATTTTTCTGAGAACGGTTTGCCTCACCAACTTCTTCTTGACCTCTAACAAGGGCCAATGAAGGACCAGGTGCCTACCACAGATTTGGAAGATTTTTTGGTATAGGAGCCTCCTTAATCACTAGAAAGATTTCTCCCAGACAAACCCTCTTCACCCAAGTAGACTCCTTGACATCTTGCTCATAAAACGTCAGCCTCCTCATTGGTTAAAATAATCATCAGTAGGATCATCGGGAAGTAATAAGGGGAACTCCCCTGAAATCATAACGATGACGATCATACTATCTCTCACAAAATAAGGGAAACATAAAATTTACCATAAGAGTGAGACTACCTCGAGTTCGGTCTAGCTGCATAGAGTCTATGAGGAACAAGATGAGGGTAGAGAACTCGGCGAATCCTTTCTGTTGTAAAGGATGGCCAGTCAGTTCTCATAGATCCCATGCGCTGAATTATATTTTGAATCCTATGATTTAAAGAAGCGTTGGGAGCAGAACATGAACAAATAAAAATGCCAGTCATCCATTTTTCCTGAAAAGCATAAAAATAAACCAAAAATAAATTGCATCAATACCAATGAATATCGCACAGTCGGAGGATATAAGACTAAATTCAAATCTCCTTACCGACACATTGTTCACTTCGAAGTAGAAGTATTTCTCACGGGAATCACCTCGCTTTGTTAGTCCGTCAAAGAAATACTTCTCTCGAGGTATAAGATAAAATTTCCCTTCAAACTCCATCTTTATCTCAAAAATACGAAAAGATGTCCTTAACTAGAGGAATTTGCTCTTCCCTCGCTCTCACAACGAGTCTGATCGTTATTCGAGCAAACGTAAACGACATTTAAGGGAAGAAGGACCCCGGCTGAGCCAAAACCTCTATATAAACATGGGTATCAGAAAAGATAACCCACATGCATTGAAATATGTCATATGGGCACATCAAAACCCCAGTTTAAGGGTCTCCATGTAATTTGTCTTTCCCGGCAGAAGCAATTTTATTTCCATTGAGTTTTTATGTCTCTGACAAAATAAAACCAAAACGCCTTCAGTCATAAGCGAATTTGGATGAGGACCAAACAAATCTATACATCTCTCTAGCAACATTATTTTGAGAAATATGGATTTTGATATTATAAAAAACGAGCTGTTAACAAAGGTGATGAAGAAACTGCAGAGAAGTAATACCTTAAATAAGAGTGAAGATCATACCTTTTCGTGAAAAGCCTCGACGAGAAGACACAGAGATTGAAAGGTCACATATATAATCATTATGAATAGATAATTTATCCTTCCCCAGGAAGAAGGAACATGAAAATCAGAGTAAGCGGGATTCACTCTGTCCCAACCATCATTATCGCAACAATTTGAAGTTTTTCAAAAAAATATCTTTGTGGAAAGTGACATTTAGATGGCTCAACTCCTTAAAACCCACCATCTTGAGCTATACGATAGAAGAAAATCATTACTCATCTAATGGACGTGATTAAAGCAGCGCCTTTATTGTCTTCGCGCATTAAAATCGATCATGAGTTGCTTAATGGGATATATGACCACTGTTAGAGCGTGGTTTATCACATAAAGCGTATCCTAAGCATTGGATTAAGTATAGATAATATAGGATAAAAACGTATTAGCCACTTTCCGACTTGATCTTTTCAGCTTCAGTTCTCTTGATTCTCCAAATAGCTCCATAATCTCTAAAATACTCCAAAGTGTTTCAAAACATGTAAAGACTCTAAAAACAAGTTCAAACATATAATATAGACTCTAAAACCAGACTTATATCATGGTCAAAATCCATAAAATCATTGTATATCAATATTATGTCAGTTGCCCTCAAAGAACTTAAACGAATGAAGGAGCTTCTTGAGTCATTCGGCTTTTCACATTCTATGCCCATGAAACTCTTTTGTGATAGTAAATCAGCGATTCATATTGCCACCAGTATGATCTTCCGCAAAAAAACCAAACATATTGAAAAAGATTTCCATCATGTTCGTGATGATGTCTGGTCTACACTAAGTTACTATTGAGCATGTATCTTGAGCATGTATCTAAAATAACAGCTAGCTAATACTTTCACTAAAGCTTTGCCTCGTCCATTTTTTTTCAAGTTGGGTGTTCCAAGTCTCACACTTTCAATTCGAGAGGAATATTGAACACCTCTTAAATGTATTTAGATAATAATGTATTGAGTTCTTAATTAGATTAGGCAGACTTGGCCCAAATAATAACTGGACCATGTACTAAACTTTTGAGATTGTTGTATATATACAAACTATGGATCTAATTGCTTGTAATATGTATAGACTCACTTGTGCTATTAAAGCATGAAATGTTTTTAGCAAAATCTAATTTATGAAATCAAAATGTTTTAACATTTATTTTTAGTGTATCTGAAAGTATGTAATCGTACTATTTTTATTGTATTAAATAGGAAAATTTTATATGATTTTACTTAATTTCATTTCAGTTATTCCAATCATTTTAATTATATATTATTAATAAAATTTCTGTAATTTATTTGATTAATTGTATGAAATATATTTTTGGTAAATATTTATAAAAAAAACTTATTTGACGTCAACTTATTGAATCTATCATTTTAGTTATACACAATTTTAATTTTAATATGAAAGTTTATTTAAATATGAATGAATTAATTTTCTATTTATAAAATTAAATAAAATAATTCATTAATTAATTACATATTAAGAGAAATCATTTTGTAGTATCTAAGCCTCAGTTCTTGGAAATAAGTATAATGAGAAGAAGCTTGTTAAGAAACTATTATGGTGCTTGCCCTCGAGATTTGATGCATAAAAAGTTGTTCTCAAGTTGTTCGATCAACTGACTGGCATTCTGAAAGTGCATGATCTTGAACGCATCGAAGAACTTCCTAAACGACAGAAAGGGATTATGTTCACTACTGAAAGAAAAGAAGAAGATTGAGTGAAACATATCGAAGAAAATATGAGTTTTATGTCTAGAAACTTCAACAAGATGATCAAGAGAGTTGAAAAGGTCAGACTCGAACCAATAATCGTTATCAAAATAGAGACTCTCAACGATCATCTAATCAGCACATCAAAACCGACTCAGGAAGAAGCAATCGTAAGAATGAATCACAATGCCATAAATGTGAAGGGAATGAACATTTCCGAAATGAGTGTCCGCTAGCTAAAAGGAAAGAGCTGAAGTGCATTGAGTGTAAGGGTTATTTTCACACTATAAGTGAATGTCCTAACAATTTGAAAAAGAACAAGCCTCTCTTATGCTTCATTGACACCGAATCTGAAAGTGACAGTGAGAATGAAAAACTAATGCTGAAATTTGTTCCTTTGGTTGGACAAGATGAGTCAGATGAGATACTCATAAGCTCAGATTCATATTTGGATTCAGATGTTGACCATGAGAAAGAGATTTTTCAGATTTCAAGGTAGAATATCAAAGTTTGCTTGACAAATTCACTGTGCTCAATTTTGAGAGCCTGCAGTTGATCAAAGACATGGCAATGCTAAAGGCTCAAGTAAATATCTTGGAGTTAGAACAACCTGACAACAAAGTCAAAACGGATACTGATACATCCAAGGATGAGAAGAAATTTGATCTACAAAGTCTTGAAAAAAACATATCTGAGCAGGCTTACAATTTGAAGAGTTCGGAAACAAGACATGACCAGACCAAGAAACTGTTGAATTAAGAGCTTGAAAAGATTCATTTATTGCAAAGGGAGCTTAGTGAGAACTACAAAAATTTGAGAATGCTTAACACGGGCTTTGCCTCTCTAGATCACACTATGTCACTTGGAAAAAATCCGAAAATCGCCTTTGGTCTAGGATACCAAGGAATTCACTCTGAGAATGTTGATCTTACTAAAGGTATCAATTTTGTTAAGAGTGTAACTCAATTCAATCCTCTTTAAAAAAAGATGTGAGGTTCATTCTAACACCACAAATGTAACACAATGGAGAAAACCAATGGTTATTAGAAGAAATGGGTGTCACTTATGTGGAAAACCTGAACATAGCGTTGCTTACTGCAATTTTTTGAAAAGGCAGTATCAACGAGCTTGGAGTTTGAATAGATTTTTTATTGAACCAAGTAAGATTGGTCATGTGTGAATTGCTAAAACTCATCTTTACACCACGTTCAGAAACAAGGTTCAACCTGTACTAAAACATGTTGAGGAGCTTACTAAATCTTCAACGGTAACTCAGAGTATTGGTAAAGGGAATTTATGCAACATGTCTTTCTTACAAGATGATTTCCGTCAAGAAACCATAAAGATGTTAAACACTAAGATGACTATTTCACATATCAACGAAGAGAAGTTTTATGAAAGTTCTAAGAGTAACATGTCATGTTACTCAACAACTCAATCAATATGATTGGAAAGGTGGCGTATACCACAACTGAAAACAACAGTCAAATAGAGATTTTGTGGTACTTTGACAGTGGTTGCTCAAGGCATATGATAGGTAATCGTGAGTGTCTTGAAAAACTTGAAGAAATCAAAGGAGGTAAAGTTACTTTTGGAGATGGAGGAGAAAGGAAGATACGTGGAGTTGGGATCATGGAGAGAGCTGACTTACCAAGATTGGTTAATGTTTACTATGTTGATGGTCTCAAGGTTAATCTCACAAGTGTTAGCCAGCTTTGTTATGAAGGCCTACAAGTTATCTTTACAAGCAAGGAATGCAAAGCTGTTGATTCAAAAAACAAACCTACTTCTGTGTGGATTTCGCTCAGGCAAAAATTATTACATTTGGAAACCCGCCAACCAATTTCTGTCAGCAAAAGATTCACAGATTGATATGTGGCATAAGAAGTTTGGTCACATGAATACTCATGGACTTCAAGACTAGTACGAGCTGAAGTGGTTCGAGGAGTGCCTGACCTTGATGATCATATTGATACCGTGTGTGGAGCTTGCTTTCAAGGCAAACAAATCAAAGTTCAACACAAACATGTAACTCAGATTAACTTTAAACGTATTCTTGAGCTTATTCACATGGACCCTATGGTTCCTCTCTCACTTGAAAGTGTTGGAAAGCGATACATTTTTGTGTTAGTTGATGATCTTTCCAGGTTTACGTGGATCAGATTCTTGAGGAACAAGTCAGATGTGTTTGATAGCTTTCGAAATCTCGCACTTCAACTCAAAAAAGAGAAAGGTGGAATAATGCAGATAAAGAGTGATCACGGAGGAGAGTTCCAAAATGAGCATTTCGATCAGCTTTGTCAAAGCCAAGGAATTAAGCATCATTATGCAACTCCACAAACTCCTTAACAAAATGGAGTTGTAGAACGTAAGAATAAAACTCTACAGGAAATGGCAAGGGCTATGCTAGCTAAAAACAATGTTATGTCTAGATTTTGGGCTGAAGCAATCAACACAACATGCTACATCATCAACATAGTTTATGTGAAGCCCAAAACTAAGAATACTCCATATCATATCTACAAGGAGAAGACTCAGAACCTCAATTAATGTCATGTTTTCGAGTGCTTATGCTATCATTTCAGAAAGTTTGATGCCAAAAGCGACGTAGGAATGTTTCTTGGATACTCAAGAAACAACAATGCTTACTGAGTGTGCAATTCGTGAACGAAATTGATTGATGGTAAATTAATATAGTTTTTGATGATCGAGTTGGTTTTTATCAGGAAGGTGTAGCACATAGGAATGTGAGTGTCACACATCAAATATCGCTCGTAGACAACGCTAACACAGAGCACAATGAGATTGTTGGGTTAGATGAACAAATACAACCGGAGCTGATCAAAGTTCACAGAAATCACTCGCTATAAGATGTCACTGGAGGGGTGTTTGATGAAAGGGTGACCCGAAAGTAACATATTGATTTCAAACAAATGGTTAAGCTTGCCTGCTTTATCTCAAAATTGGCCAAGGTAGAGTGTTTTGTATCACAAACTGAACCAAGAAACATTCAAGAAGCATTGGAGAATGAGTTTTGGACATACTCAATGCCTGAAGAAATGGAACATTTTGTTCGACTCCGAGTATGGGATTTGGTTCCAAGACCTGACGATGTGATTGTGGTAGCAACTAAGTGGATATACAAGAATAAGATTGATGAAAATGGCAATGTGATCAGAAACAAGTAGAGACTTGTATGTCAGGGTTACTCTCAAATTGAGGGAGTTGACTTCGATGAGACATTTTCTCCGGTTACTCGTCTTGAGTAAATTCATCTCTTGTTTGACATAGCACGCCAACTTCAAATCAAGTTATATCAGATGGACGCCAAGAGTGCTTTCCATGATGATCTACTACATGAAGAAGTTCATATAGCATAACCAAAATAATTTGAGGATCCTCACTTTTCAGATCATGTGTACAAGCTAAAAATGGCTCTCTATGGACTGAAATAAGCTCCAAGAGCATGGTACGAGAGACTGACACAATTCCTTATCTCTGCTGGGTTCGTAGAGAGGAGGAGTCGATAAAACACTTTCATTTGACATGTGAACAAGAAGATGTTGGTTGTCTACGTATATGTCGATGATATCATATTTGGAAGTACCTTTACATTTTCTGGTTGATGAGTTTGTGAAAACATTGCCAAAGGAGTTTGAGATGAGTATGGTTGGTGAATTGAGCTATTTTCTTGGCCTAGAAATCAGACAAACGGAAGACGGGATCTTTATTGCTTAAAGCACATATGCCAAGAATTTAGTGAAAAGGTTCGGCATGCAAACTAGTAAGACTGCTAGAACACCAATGAGCATAATGACAAAACTGTCTCGAGATGAAGGAGGTCATAAGGTTGATGAAAATCTGTATAGAGCCATGGTTGGTAGCTTGCTCTATCTCACTGCAAGTCATCCATAGTTGTGTCTCAATGTTGGGAATTGTGCTCGCTAACAGGCTTCACCAAATAAATTGCATTTGAATTTTGTAAAGCGTGTAATCAAATATGTGAAAGGTACACTGAATTTTGGTCTTCATTAGACCTTTAAAACTAATGTGAACCTTGCAGGTTATTGCGATGTCAATTGGGCTGGTTGTGTATATGATCGAAGGAGTACATATGGAGGGTGTTTCTTCCTCGGAAACGACATGGTGTCATGGCACAGTAGGAAACAAAAATATGTGTCTTTTTCTACAGATGAGGCTTAATACATAGCTTTCGGAAGTTACTGCACTCAACTTCTTTGGATGAGTGAAATGCTTGTGGATTACAGCATCAATTCTGACCCCCTGTTAGTTCATTGTGCTAATATGAGTGTCATAAACTTGTCTAAGAACCATGTTCAGCATTCCCGTACGAAGCATGTTGATCTTAGACACCACTTTGTAAGAGAGTTTGTTGAGTTAAAATTTATTGTCATTGAGCATGTCTCATTTGAAAATCAACTAGCTGATATTTTCACTAAGCCTTTAGATTTCAACTATTTTTGGGCCTCTGAAAAGCGTTTGGAATTGTTGATCTTCAATATGAGTTAAGTATGTCCGAAGGGAAAGGCTAGTCTAGGTAGAAAAAAAATCAGATATCAAGTCACTACTCGTAAAACCTTGTTTCAACAATTTGCATAGAGGAGAGTCTGAAACAGAATATGATTTGCTGTAGTCACACAACCTTATTGAGAAAGACACTCATCTTGGGTCAGGATGCAAACACATTTTCGATCTGAGTCTTGATCACTGCCTGGATTGGATGAAGAAACACTAAACTTTCTGAGTGTAACACATGATCTCGTGTGTGGAACACATGGACTTTCTCCTGCAATATAAAAGGCCTAGTGTGACAAACACTCATCCTGGATCAGGGTGACACAACACTTTATATAAGGTGTTGATCACTATTTTGATTAGGCCGAAACATAATTTGTTTATTATGGGAAAAAAGAAGAAAGGTTTGATCAAAAGGCCTAGTGTGATGAACAATCATCCTAGATTAGGGTGCCACACCACTCTGGATCTGGTGTCGATCACTGTTTGATTGGGCAGAAAGATATTATGTTTTGATGAACAATAAAAGGAATGTTGATGATGAAAAGATTCATTGAAATGGTAGAAATGGACACAAAATGAGCCTTATAAATGTTTCAGAAAGAGCGTGGTTGTGTTAAATCTTTGGGATAGTGTCTGACTCTCCCTTTGTAAACTGGCCTATGAAAGCTACTCGGTTGAGAAATAGCTACAAATTGGAGTTGCTTCACTGATTTCAACAGAATTTTGTGACCTTGATGTGGGGTAACTATACTCAAGCTCTTCTTTTCCTTTCCTTTTATACATTCATAGCTAAGTGAACTGTAAATATATTTGTTTTTCAGCTATCTAATTTCTTTTGATTCTCATTTACACTAGCTCTATTACTGACAAGAAAAACTCACCAAATCGTTACAAATGTGTCTTGATTTAAGTGGTGTTTTATGGGTTCTTGATAGGAATTTGTTAAAATGATTAAGGCCTCAAGATATTTTTTGTATCTTTGATGGTATTAAAAAAATTTATGTTGGGTTTTGGCCCGTTTCATCTTGATACAAATGATCTCCTTTCAAGTGACTATTAGGGTTTTGTTACTTTGTATTCTAGAGAAGTTGCCTCTTTTCACTCTCCTTCACGGTGCATGCACCAGCAAACACGATCTCAGAAGTTCACCTCGTCTCAGAAACAAGATCAGTCTCCGGATCTTCCACGTAATGATTGTGGTTCAAAGAAGAGATCCAGGTTTGGGACTGGTAATTCGAGTCATGCAAACCAAAGCTTCATGAACAATCAACTGATGAGTCTCATCATTTTCTTCGAAAGAAACCACAATATGAAACTAGTCGTCGTTTGTTTGCTGAGAAGTTCCGAACTGGACCCGAGATGTTTCAAGATTCAAGTACTCCTTATACCTTTAGATTTTTTGTTGAGGCAGCCTATGAGAGGTATCTTAAGTTTAAGCAAAAGAAATTCATTATTCAGAAGTACTTTCCATTAGATGTCGAGAACTTGCAAAATGTAAAAGAGATAATTGTCAATGTCGGTATGATCTACATTGTGATATATGCTAATCCCTTTATACCCAACTTGATTTGGGGATGTATGGAGAATCTTGGAGATGCTGAAGAAAGGGACGAAGGATGTGCAGTCTTTGTCTGTGGTGAAATATTAGAGGTCTCCCCAAGCTTAATTGATTTCATGTACGAGCTCTCTCCTTGTAAATTGGACTATGACATGTACTCTGAAAATCTTGATTCAGTTGTCTCTTTTCTCACAAATGGGCAACATCAACGGTGGGAAGGAATGTGCTCCAATGATCTCACAGCTACGAACCAAGTTGTGTAGCTCGAATTGGATGCCCACCATGAACTACATTAGCATGAATCTTGATCTTTTGGAATTTCTCTATTTTCTTCATCACAAGAAAGATGCTGACTTTGGAATTCTGGTGTATAAACAACTCTTGGCAATGGCAAAAAATTGGATGATCCTCAAAGGAGAATTTGTTTTCCGACACTCATTCAACAGATTCTCCATGCCCAGCGAATCATTTCTCCGGAGAGGAGATGAAGAAGCCACATGATATATTACTACTGAAATAAAAGACCGCAGGGCTGGTAGAGGAACTGGTGGAGTTGAACAGCCTCCAGACCTTGTTGATGATTTACAAAACGTTATTGACTGTTTGTGCACTATCCAACTAAGGAGTCGAAGTAAGTTCCATGTTCCATGTTATTCCTTATGACTGCTTTCACATGTTCGAAAAGTTTGATTTATCTAAATGTGTAACCAAGCTAGGAAAAATATGGTGTTGCAGCAGAGCAAGCATGTGAAGATGATGGTGAAGAGTATGATATGATCTATTTTCTAGATTTATTTTACTAGTTTTCAATGTGTACTTGGTTTGGTTTTATGTGTGAACAATGCGGTTTTTGTTGTGTTCGGCTTTTGTGTCATAATAATGAACTCATGCGGTGATTTTTTTAAGAGAAATTTACACCCTAAGACACATTATGACTTTACAATTACACACAAAGACACAATCTACTTGACACACACTTTTTCTAGTTGATTGTCTAATATACCCTTCAAGTGAGAGTTCTATCTAGTTAAATGTTTTTATGTATTTATTTTTCTAATTAAAATATTTTATCTTCTCTCTCCTTTGTTTTTTTGTATTTCTTTCACTTTCAACAAGCTTAATACGTCCAGCTACATCACCAAGAACTCCTTTAGTCGTAGAATTATTCATCATAATTTTCCCATTAGTTTTCTACACACTTTTAACAATACCCGTTTTAAGATTTTTGTTCGAAGACGTGATGAACTAATGGAGGAGCACGCGAAGACGTGATGTAAAGGTTGAACCCATCTTACAGAGGAGCACCAAACGGATCAATATCTGTTTTTTCGTTAAACCCGGAAGATACGACGTTCTCAAGACGGGGAAGTTTGTGGATCTAGGAGTCAATTCGGGTTGGAGGGTCTAGGAGTCGAATTCAAAATAAAAAATTGAAGAGGGTAAAGCCGGTTTTGAATCGGGTTAAAGGGACCAGAGGAAGGAGAAACTATGAGAACTCTACATGAGCCTTTGAATTTGCAGGAGGAGGAAGCGAGCTTGACTTCCTCATGAATCCTTTGAGCTTCATATCTTTGAAGTTTTTGAACAATGTGAAGATCGAGAATGACCACTGGAGCTGTTGTAGGGCCTCAGATCCAAAGTCACAGACCTTCTCCCAGTAAAATGGGAGGAGCTATCTCCGCCAATCGGTTCTGCATCTTTCCGGCGTGGCCTCGTTGTGTTGAGCTTCACTGGTGAGGACCTCCGACGCCGCAGCTTCAATGGCGAGGACCTCCGTCATCGATGCCACAGCTTCATCGAGCAGCTTCAATGGCAGTGAACAGAGATCTTGAAGAACCTCCAATGGCGATTATTCATATTGGCAAAGCATGTCCACGAACGTCTGATAATTTTCAATTGTGCCTCAAACTTTTAAATTGTGCAAAGAAGTCCTGTTTAATCAACCTCTAACTTCCAATTTGCACTCTAAACCTTCCTCATAATTGTATATAAGCATTCAATGTCTATATTTTTTTTATATCCACAACATATATATACACATTTTATTTGTCCACAAACATATATTTGTGTGTTTTGAATATAAATAGTTATTTTTAGCTAAATTTGGCTATCCAAAACATATGTGTCCACATTTTATTTGTATATAAACATTCACTGTCTATATTTTTCTATATCCACAATATATATATACACATTTTATTTGTCCACAAACATATATGTCCACATTATCAGTTTCCGATTCAATTTTGATTTTTTGATTCTATTGATATAAGATCCGTTTGGGTAACTGATAGGATTTGAACCCGAACTGCACTTTGCTTTACGGTTTAGTTCGGTTCGATTCTTTAGATTCCGATAAATTTGCTCAAGCCTAACATTGTTTTATCTCTAATTTAGGCGTGTATACATTTTTTATATCTATACTTTCAATGTATACAGTTCAAAAAACAATTATCTTCTAAATTTAAAATTTAAAATTTTAATAAAGAAAAAGCAAAGTATATATATATATATATATGGCTATCAAAATAAAAAAATTAAAGTTTTATATAATTATTATTTATTGATTTTTATATTATTAAATGATAAAATAATTGATTTAAACATGATAGGATATATATTTAAAAAAATAATAATAAACTAAGAAAATAAATAAATATGTACACACATTTACCTAACCGTTGGATCACATTCATTTAACTCATATCCAACGTCACATGTTGGTCCACATATATTATATAACTACTTTCTTTGTGGATCGTAAGTATACACGACACGTTAGTCCGCTTGGTCAAGGGTCTTTTAATCTATAAATTATTTATCGTACAGATAAAGTGCATTTCCATCACATTGTGCCTTCTTATGATAATAAAGACAATAATGTGTCTTATTATGTTAGGCATTTTTTAATCTCAGTATTGAATGTCTTGCATTGTTTTTTGGAGTCTCTTTGGCTCTTTTGTGGTTTGTTGAGAGGTGCTTGAATTGTCACATTGAGATAAAAGGGGGGGATGTAAGCTCAAGATTTGAGCGTTTGGTCTTGTGGGTTACAGAAACCATGGCTTGTGTTACATGTGGAGGATAAAATGAGTGGAAGTGGTTAGTTGAAGATAATGTCCCAAGATTTTAGAAAGATTAGTTAGGTGGCAAACAAGAAGATTTGGGAAGATTTAAATCTATCACAATATACTAGTTAGGTATATATAGGGGTTGAAGATTTTAGACTAAGATACGGCTTTGAGGGGTTAATATCGAGTTCTAGAGGGTGTTCTGAACTGCGATCATTGTTAAGCAAAAAGATATTTCTACCATTGTGCTTTGGGTAGATTAAAAATTGGTCTGTCTCTAGTCAAGTTTGACGTTGAGTAAATCGAATTAAACAGATTTAAGAAAAGTGTTTAAATAATTCTTAATATACAAATTGTTTTTTGGTATTGCTATTGTTCTCTCTGTTATTGACATCCACCAGTATTTTCATGGCTGATTTGATAAAGTTCCCAGTGCAACATGGTCTGAAGAAAACCTAACTATTGGTTCTTCAAAGTCTAATAAAAGTAGTCCGATTCAGTTGTGATACCATATGTGTTATCGGTTGGCATGTTTTTGGCCCATCAGGGCCATCAAATATTTGAGTTACTTTCTTATATAACAATGATGTAATTATTACTTAGCTTTGTAAGAGATGCATTCATATACTAACTTGATTCGACAAAACCCAGAGTTGTGAGAAAAGCAAACTCTCAAGCAATATAAAATAAAATATATATTTTATAATATAAGTGAAAATTGAAGAACAAGTTAATCGAAAAAAACACAAAGTATCTAAAACCAAAAAGGATGTGAGATGGAAAACTATAATCGAGAAAACAGAGGTAAATGCTTATATAAAAAAAAGAGAAATAAAGGTAATAATAATTGAGAGAATCAGCAAACCAAAAAAAAACAAAGTAAAAAACTAACAAACAGTAGAACTCCTGAGATCAATAACGATGACATTTATATTTTCTTTGCTTCCTCTACCAATTGCAAGCTCTGTCAAAATTACCGCAGCCTTCGTGGAGCTCGATTCCATTCTACCTCTGTCAAATTATTATTTGAAATCATTAAGTAGTCATCGTAATTATCTTAAATCTACATATATATATATATATTTTTAAACCTACATATGTACACTTTGAGTAAAAAAATATAATATTAAAACATGGTAAGTCACTAGTTTAATAAATTAAAACTTAATAGGTAAGAATTCTAACCCGTCTTGTAAATTTTCGTAAAGACAACGTTTGACAAGCTGATATGTGTCGTCGTCGGAGACAACGTTCCATAGGCCTTCACATGCAAGTACTATGAAATCATCCGTCACTGTACGCTTATGGATCTTCAGTTTTTGATCTACACCACTCTGTCCATAAAAATAAATTATGTTAAATGTAAATAGAAAAAATTGCTTCACATTCTGTTTATTTGTTTACATTTCATATTATTAATTCAGATAAAACTAAAACATTTTGTTTTTTTTCAAAAAATAATGAATGTAAAATCAACCATTGTAGAGACTGAATGACAAAAATGTAAGAGTTCAAAGACACATGGAAGTTTTTTTTCCCCCTTAAAAATAGTGTTTTAAAACTTAATCTTATTATATAAGATTAATATCTTGGACATCAGACTTTTTTGATGAATATACAATTTTCATTTTGACAGTACAGCAAACAAAGCCCTGATAAGGTGATGTGTAGCTAGTGGCGCAACTCTTATAACATGTATTGTGCCGTGACCCAATATTCAATTCTTAGAACACTTCTAATATTAATATTTATATTAATCAAAAGGTTTTACCTTCGAAATTACATATATATTAATATTAATATTTAATTGTTAATGTATTTTGAGAATTTAGGAACTAGAACTATAATTCCAAAAGGCAGCAAAGCTACTACCTCGTGAAGATGGATTTCGCAAAGTGGCAAAGCGATTCCGAGTTGAGAGTAAAGAACGGCCCTTGCACCGCCACGACAAAGCGAGATCACCTCCCCCTTTCCGACAATAGTAACCACCGCTCTCGCCGCCGCGGACCTCACCGTCCCCACCGCTTCAGAAAAACATGATCTCATCACTTTGTTCCAGTCTGCCGCCACTCTACGGCCATGGCATGCCGTTACCTCCTCCTTCACGAGCCTACGTAGCCTCTCCTCGAAGAACTTACAGAGCCTAAGTCCGTCGAATATTCCAAAAATATCATGTGATGGGATCTCATCGACGACGGTCGAAACGGCGGTTGTCATAGCTCTCTGCCGTCCCATGACTGAGACTACTCCGTGGCCGGCGTTTGTTTTTCCGTCTTTATCGTTAATTGTCACGTCAGCCATTTGTGAATCCACAGGGACCTTTGTTGCTTCTGATGTCGACCCTATGATTATATATAGAACAAAAATGTTATAGTTGTCACCGGGAAAAACTTTTGGTATAATTTGTTGTATGTTATATTGTTAGAAAAAAATCTTAAACTAAAAATGTAAATATATTCTCTTTAAGACATTTAAAACTTTATGTCAAGATAAACCATGATAACTAACACGTACACCAAGAATCATTACCGTTCTCTTCAATTTTTGGTAGTTTCACAGGTCTGCTCTCGCCATCCACGTTAGATCTCGGATCAGCCATTCTTACCCTCTTGCTATCGTCGGAGTCACAGTCGCCCGGCAGAGTGATATTCTTTTCCAAGACAATGATTCCACTTGAAGTGTTCGACTACTAACGCATCCGTTGAGGTGGGCAAAAGTATATTATATACGTAACCTATGCTTATGTGATATATATAGATTCAGATAAGGTGTCCTTTCTTTATCAGTTATTGTCATTATTATAAAAAATGAATGACGGTCCAGAGACGGCCACTTAGGTTCATTATAGGAACAAGAAAAGAACCTAAAAACAAACCGCAATCTGGACAACTTGGTAGACCACAGGTAGTCTTTTTATAGCATGTCCAAGTAGTCTATTTTTGTTGTAATTTTGTAGCCACCCGTTTTAGAGGTATTTTTAATTTCAAAGAAAATTAATCATAAGAAGTTTTTCTAAAAAAAAATTATTATTCCTTTTGTAAAAGCATAGAATAAAAATACTGAATTTTGACTAAGTTGTTCATATTACAGAATAATTTTATCTAAAATATCATTAATTTTAAATGAATATCAATGAACTGATCATAGAATATGATCATATCTAAAATAACAAAAGAAACCGCAAAACCGATTAAGAAAAAGGTTGGCAATTAAACAATGCGGATTTGAAATAAATAATAATAATTTAACTGTGGATTAAGTTTTAGTTTTGGGTCCAATTTGTCACTAGACCAAGACTTACTCATTTGAGCCCAATGGCAGAGAGAAGATTGACCGAAGCCCAAGTGCAAAAGGGATCTGCCATCTCAGCTGAATCAAATAAAAGGTTGTTGTAACAACCTCCACGTCATCATCATCTTCTCTGAAAACAGATCAAGAGATGAAAAACAGAGAGTGGATAAGCGATCAAAGCAATTCACAGAGAGATAGTCAGAGAGAAGGAGATTTCTAGCTCGCGACGAGACGGAGAGAAGCAGAGGATACTTTTATCAAGTCGCAAAAGGGGATTCGATTACCTGTAGTGTATTTTGAAGGTAACCATAGCTTTATCTTCTCCGATGTGTTAAGAAAAGCTTGTACAGCGTTACCGGAACTCCATTACTGATATCTAGTGAATGCTTGAGGGTTTTGATCCCTCCCCGGTGAGTAGGAAACGAACACCGAGTAAACATTGCGTGTTGTGTCTTGTCACTTGTTCATATTGATCTGCAAATCACACCATAAGAAATCACATAAGAACTTGAATCGGATCTAAAATCCATAAGCACGAACTAAAAGAATCAACAAGTGGTATCAGAGCTGTGGTTATTGGTTGTTTGATAAGGTTCAATAAAGAGTGGTGCGATGGAGCCTACACCAGGCAAGTTTCAAATGGATAAGTTCGATGGTAAAGTTGACTTTGGAATGTGGAAATACAAGGTACTTGGACAGTTAAAGATCCATGGACTAGGATCGGTTCTTGATGATGATGCTACTTTTTACCAGGATCCAGGAAAGCTGGACGAAGGAGCTGATCCAGTGTTGGATCCAACCAAGGTTGCTAAAGACACACGAGTTAAGAATTTGATCGGTACATGCTTAAGTGACATGATCCTAAGGAAAGTGATGCACGAGAAGATGGCTATGGGAATGTGGAAGGCTCTTGAGCGAGATTACCAGACAAAGTCCTTACCTAACATAATCTACCTCAAACAACAGTTTGCACGTTTTAAGATGGAGGAAGGTAAAAGCATCGAAGAGAATATGGATTGTTTCCTAAAGCTGATTGGTGACCTTGCCAGTCTAAACATCAATGTATGCCAAAGAGATTGAGCTAAGGCAGAAGGGTTTGTTGAGTAAATGGAAGAGTGGATCAGAAGGGTTGATGTGGAATCTAGAGGAAGATCGAACAAGTGGTCAGACAAAGGTGATGGAAAATTCTACAAAGGAAGGTCCAAGTCAAGGAACTACAGATCCAAGTCTAAGCCTAGGGCTAACAAGGAAGGCAAAACAACTTGTTTCATCTGTGGAAAAGATGGTCACTAGAAGCGTGAATGTCCCAGAGAAACAATCAACAACAGAGTTCAACTGATTCAGCAAACTCATCATCAAAGCCTAAACAACCATTGGTTTTATTAGTAAGCACTCAAGACTCGAAGAATGAGTGGGTGCTAGACTCCGGGTGTTCTTTTCACATTACTCCACATAGGAGTGTGTTGTTTGACTTCGTTGAGATGAATGGTGGAAATGTTCTAATGGCTAACAATACACAGTGTGATGTTAAGGGCATTGTAAAGTTAAAAATCACTAATTCTGATAGGAAGGAAGTGATACTCACTGAAGTGAGGTATATGCCTAATATGAGCAGGAATCTCATCTCCTACGGGTTACTAGAGAAAGATGGGTGCACATACAAAGGAGAAAATTTCAAGATTAACTTCTACAAGAATGGGGAAAAGGTTATCTCTGGGAACTATCAAGATGGCTTATATTATCTTGAAGGTACTGTTGGAAAAGCTGAGGCTAATACTGGGAGAGTTGAGCCAAATATGGCAAACCTTTAGCACTCTAGACTTGGACACATGAGTCTTGCAAACATGAATGCCTTGATAAAGAAAGGGCATTTGCAAATAAAAGAAGTTGAAAGTCTGGATTTTTGTGAAAGTTTTGTTCTAGGTAAAGCTCATAAACAAAGTTTTGGAAGAGCTAAACACACTACTAAAGCCATTATAGACTACGTTGATTTAGATCTGTGGGCATCTCCCTCAACCCCGAAAAGCCTTGGTGGATGCAAGTATTTTGTGAGTTTCATTGATGATTACTCTAAGAAGGTATGGGTTTATTTTGTAAAGACTAAAGATGAAGCGTTTGAAAAGTTTAGAGATTGGAAGTTGGAAGTCGAGAATCCAACAGGAAAGAAACTTAAGTGCCTTAGAACAGATAATGGACTTGAGTTCTGCAACTACAAGTTTGATGAGTTGTGTAAAGAGACATGGGTAAAGAGGCATCACACATGCACTTATACGCCACAGCAGAAGGGGGACTCTGAGAGAATGAATCGAACAATTATGGATAAGGTCAGAAGCATGTTGGCAGAAACTGGGTTAGGCTTAGAGTTTTGGGCTGAAGCTACATCTATTGCGGTGTACTTGATCAATAAAATTCCAGGGTCAAGTATAGACTTTGACATTCCCGAATAAAGGTGGACAGGTTCAAAGGTTGATTTGTCAAACATCAGAAGGTTTGGTTGTTCAACGTTTGTTCACAGGGTTCACGAGAAGACCGGTCCAAGGGCAGTTAAAAAAATCTTTGTTGGTTACCCATTTGGGGTTAAGGGTTACAGAGTATGGATTCAAGATGAAGGCAAGTGCACTACCAGTAGGAATGTGGTGTTCCACGAGCAGGAGGTGTTTAAATACACATTGATCAACTCAAGTTCAGAAAAGAAAGAAGCAAGTGTGATAAGGACATATAAGCAGGTGTTTAAAGGAAAACGTGTTAGTTTCAGTGATGACTTAATTCAAGGTCCTTCTGTGAATGATTTTGAAATCGAAGAGACGTGTGCATCAGGTGGAGACAGCTCAGAGGAGGACAGACTACACAGTTCATATGGTTTAAAAAGTGATTCTGATTCAGAACCAGATGGTGGCATTGTTGTTAGCTCATGTAATGCATCGTTGGACGATTATGTCCTAGCCAGAGATAAAGAAAGAAGGAAGAACATCAAAGCTCCTTCGAGGTTTGATGATGCTAATCTTGTGGCTTATGCACTAAGTGCAGCAGAAGAGGTAGAAATTGACGAGCCACGGACTTATGCTGAAGCTATGAGAAGTAAAGAAAGAAAGTTCTGGAACAATGCATAAAAGGAGGAAATGAATTCACTCGAGAAGAATAGAACTTGGTATTTGATTGAAAGGCCTAAGGATCAGGAAACTGTTGGCTGCAGATGGATATTCAAGTTAAAATCAGGGATTCTGGGAGTAGAAGACAGAAGGTTTAAAGGAAGAGTTGTAGCAAAGGGATACTCACAAAAAGAAGGGGTTGACTACAACGAGATCTTCTCTCTAGTGGTTAAGCATGTCTCAATTTGTATTTTCTTATCTGTAGTCGTAACCTTTGACCTTGACCTGGAATAGATGGATGTTAAGACGACTTTTCTCCATGGAGATTTGGAAGAACGTATATTGATGGAACAACCATAAGGTTTTATCAAGAAGGGAGATGAGAACAAGGTTTGCTTACTAAGGAAGTCATTGTATAGTTTGAAACAATCACCTCGAGAGTGGAATCTCCGATTCGATTGCTTTATGAAAGAGCAGAAGTTCATCAAAAGTGAATTTGATTCATGTGTGTATATGAAAGGTGTGAATTCCAGAGAGGCTATCTATCTATTGCTCTACGTAGATGATATGCTAATAGCGTCGGCTAGTAAGAATGTTGTGAAGACACTGAAAGACAGTTTGAGTGGAGAATTTGAAATGAAAGATTTGGGAAAAGCTTCAAGGATCTTGGGAATGGACATGTCGTGAGATATAAAGAAAGGAGTTCTAGTTCTGTCTCAGACTAAGTACTTGGAAAAGGAATTGAGGAATTTTGGGATGATAGAGGCAAGATCAGTTGTAACTCATACAACTTCTCATTTCAAGTTAAAGAGTCTCCGTCCCGAAGAAAGAGCAGATGAGTACGAGCACATGAATAATGTTCCATACGCAAGCGCATTGGGGAGTTTGATGTATGCTATGATTGGATCTAGGCTTGATTTGGGTTTTGCAGTAGGTTTGATTAGATGTTTCATATCACACCTAAGCATGGAGCATTGGGAGGCAGTGAAGAGGGTTTTGAGATATGTTGCAGGGTCCTATAAGCAATGTCTAACATTTAAAAGGGCAACAAAATTCAAGGTTGAAGGCTACTCAGATTCATATTATGCTACAGACTTAGACAAGAGAAGATCAGTTTCGGGTGTTGTTTTTCAAGTTGGTGGTAATATTGTATCCTTGAAGTCAAGATTACAGTCAGTAGTAGCATTATCTACTATAGAAGCAGAGTTTATGGCACATACTTTGGCAGTGAAAGAAGCTATTTGGCTTACGGGGTTTTATCACAAAACTTGGATACAAGCATGACAATATAAGGATACACTGTGATTCACAAAGTGCAATTTCGCTATCTAAAAATGCAGTTTATCATGAAAGGACAAAGCATATGGATACGCAATTCAATTTCATCAGGGACATCATTTCTAAATGAATTATCAACCTAGTGAAGATTCATACATTTAAGAACCCAACAGATTTCTTGATTAAGTGTTTACCTGGCACTAAGTTCCAGTTCTGTTGCGAGGTTCTGAATATCTGCTGAAGAAGATGAACGGCTCCATGTAACTCCAGAAAGCGTCTCAGACGTGCATAAAACAAGGAAAGTTTGTTAGTACTTTGTTTTTTTTAAATAATGGGTTGAGAAAGGTACTTTCAGTTAGAGGAGTTACCCGTAGAGAGGAAGAGGCCATGAGGTCTCAGGTGGAGTTTTTTTCCTAAGCGGTTTAAGTTCCACAAGAAGTTGAGTTTCAGGTGGAGCAAGTTCGACGATGTCTCATCGTGGTTGGTTTCTGAGGTGTCAGATATGCGGGCTCAGAAGCAGTAAGATGAAGATTTGTGGTCGTTTTGTGAGCTAGAAGCTATCAAGAGGATATGTGTGTACAAGGAAGGGTCAGATCTGAGAAGATGTGTTATCTTAGGGTACATGCAGCTGAAGCGTGTTCGTCGGAGTAAGTTTCTCAGAGAAGGAGAAGCTCAAAAGCTCAGGAGACATACATGCAGAGGAAAGGAGATCAATTTTAGCTCAAATATGAGAAGTCATTTATCAAAAGGATGAAGGATGAATTCAGAGTTGCTTACTTATTGTGGTAAGAAGAAGAGAAGTGGTGACGATCGGTGGCTGAGTCGAGTTCTTTGGTGTATCTTCGGTGAAACGGTCTGAAGAGTAGAGAGAGCGAGTCGGCAAAAACTAGAGAGGGAAAGACCAAGAGTGATCTAGGGTTTTCTCTCGTGTCTTGTCTAAAGCAAAAGAGGTGGAGATTTGTGGATTAGGCTTTCGCTTTGGGCTCAATTCGTTATTGGGCCAAGACTTACTCATTTGAGCCCAATGGTAGAGAGCAGATTGGCCGAAGCCCAAGTGCAAAAGGGAGCTGCCATCTCAGCTGAATCAGTTAAAAGGTTGTTGTAACAACCTCCACTTCATCATCGTCTTCTCTGAAAACAGATCAAGAGATCAAAAACAGAGAGTCGATAAGCGATCAAAGCTATAGTCGAGAGAAGGAGAGTTCTACCTCGTGACGAGTCAGAGAGAAGCAGAGGATAATCTGATCAAGTCGCAGAAGGGGATTCGATTACCTGTAGTGTATTTCAAAGGTAACCATAGCTTTATCTTCTCCGATGTGTTAAGAAAAGCTTGTACAGTGTTACCGGAACTCCATTACTGATATCTAGTGAATGCTTGAGTAGGAAACAAACACCGGGTAAACATTGTGTGTTGTGTCTTGTCACTTGTCCATATTGATCTGGAAATCGTACGATAAGAAATCGCATAAGAACTTGAATCGGATCTAAAATCAATAAACATGAACTAAAATAATTAACATTAACTAAATATCTTTGCAGAATTATACAAAAGAAAAGTTGAATAAGCAGAAATTAAATGTGTAGCAGAGGAAATATCAAAATTTAGTGGCAATGATAAAAACGACTTTAATAAAGAAATTTACAATAATTTTGCTGACTTGATGACATGTCTAAAAATCCTATAAAAAGTAGCAATAAGTGTTTATTTCTCTGATTCACAAACTAGTTTTAGAGAAAAAATAATACTCCCTCTTTTTTAATTTAAATGACGCTTTAGAACTTTTTACACATATTTAAGAGACTAACAAAATATCTATTTTAACCTTTGTATTTAATTAGTTTATTTTATATCATTATTACGATAGATCAAACTAAAAGGGTAAAAAAAGTCACTTTTGATTATTTTGTGCCTAGATTTCTGTAAACGTCAAGTAAAATAAAACAAACAAAAACTACAAAAAGTCATTTAAAAAAGAACAGAGAGAGTAGGTTTCCGAAAGAAATACAAAAAGGATGACTAAACAAAAAATAGTTCTTAGACGAAAAACGCTAATAACATATCTTTAAAAATCAAGCAAGATATTTTGATTTGTGGCAATCCGATATTTTTAATTGCTTAAAGAATAATTTAACCGACTCCGTATGAATGGATATTTTAATGAGATAGATAAGGATTGGTCTTTATATAGTAATACTTGGGTTAAAGTTTACTTACTAGCACTTGACTGAGATATTCTATTATTTAATTGATTATATTGGGTTGCAGAAAAACACAAAAGATAAATGCTCTATCTATAATCAACATGTATTCCATACAAATAACAATACTGTAGTCTTAAGATCATGTTATTTAACAAAATAACATATTATATATATAGCACCCTAATTAAATTCAGTAGATCAAGATGAGCACACACCAACGTTATTTTGTAATGCATCTATATTTAAAGTAAATATATACATGGGTAAGTGAGAAAACATATACATACACTCGCAAAGACTAAGTTCAATAAGAAAAAAATCAAAAGTTGATTTTGGCTTCAAAGAAAATTCCATTGTAAACTCTATAAAAACCGCAAACTTGTTCCACAGAAGATATTTTGTTTGAACAGTGGCCATGTTGTTATGTGGTTGCCAGTTTGTGGTACCTGGTCACATTTAAATGTGTTCACCCCACCTCCCTCCGTAAGGTTAAAAATGTAGACAAAACAGAACCTTTTATCTTTTTATTTTTCAAGTTCCAACCATGGTATTTAATCACTTAAGTATTCGTCGGGTAGTTCAAATGAGTAAAGCATTTACAACAATATTATACGTTTATGGAAAGAAACAAAAAAAGAACATCATTGTTTTTTTGCAACGGGAGGTCCGTCCACTAACGGACACATATTATGTGTTATACGACACACGTCTGTTCCATAACTTGCATGCATTTTTGTTCGTCAAGTTGCATAAAAGTACGCTAGAGACTGATTTCAAAATTTTCTTTTCATAAATTGCATAAAAGCTCAAATTAGATGAAGAGAAATAAAACAAATTACGACAACAACGCTTAGTTTTATGAAAAGTTTTCTTCGCATTATTCCTTTTAAGGGTGTAAAAATTAGTCATGTTACCATTTACAGGGACATGTTGACTAAAATTATTCAACAAATAAACTTATACAATGGCATTGAATAAAATGAAAAGATGACATGAACTAAATTTTGTTAAATATTTTCAGCGGGTTGAATAATTAAAATATAGGAAAAGAAAATACACATGTCTCTTTTTAATTGAATGTAAATATAATTTTTATCAAAATAAAAAATGAATGATGTATTATCGTTCTATTGGTTGCTGAAGCGTTTAGATTTTTTCACCTTAATTATTTGACATTAATTGTGTAAGAATGATTAACCTTTCATATAATTTCAAGCTAAAATTCATCATTTTATACTTTATAAATAATGTTTTCAGTAGATTTAAACATTTTAAAAATTATATTTTATGAAATATATTCAAACAATATTTCTCTATTTTTACTCTTTGAAAATAATTAGTAAGATATGCAGTTAATATGCAACTTCCAAAATATTATACAAAAACAAAAATAAAATTAAAATTGTAGAGTAAGATGTTAAATTTTATTAAATAAAACATTGTAGAAAATTAAAATTAAAAATGTCGAATAACTATGCGGAAGTGAAAATGATAATGATTGTTAAAAAAGTGTTAGAAATTGATCATCGTAGATAGTTTTAGAGACTGATTTTTAAATTTTCTTTTCAGTAAAAGAAGTTGCATAAAAACTCAAATTAAATGAATATAAATAAAACAAATTGAGACAAACGCTTATTTGTGGTGAAAAGTTTGTTTGGCATTATCCCTTTTAAGGGTTGCTAACTGGAACATATGATCAGGGGATAAATGATCCACTCAAAAGTAGAAAGTGGGGTTCTTTTGCCTTCGTTGGTCAAAGATTGCGAGTTTTATTTTTCATATACAAACATACCCAGACTTTAGTCAAAAAGAAAAACATAGATCGTATACAGTAATAAATCCAAATATGATGCCAATAAAGAAAACTTTAAAATTTCAAGAAACAGTTCAGAATTAATTAACAAAAATGACAGGAACAGTGTACCACCGCACAATGAGATTTCTCTCAGCTGAAGGACTCTCCAAAAGTATTGACAGAGAGGTGAAGAATATAGTATTACAACAAGAAATCAGAGGAAGCTTTGTAAACCACTAATATCGATGCCAACCCATCACTGTTCTACCTTGTTTTCTATTTTTTTTTTCTTTATCTTGTGAGAACAGATTTTAGATGTACTTTTGTAAAATCTTCCTTCATTAACATGTAACTTATAGTTGTAGCAAAAGAAAATGATGTAGCAAAAGAAAATGATGTAGCAAAAGAAAAATGATGTAGCAAAAGAAAAATGATGTAAAAAAAAGAAAGATATATGTCTTTGAATAGAGAAAATAGTTTCAAAACTAGAATTCCATCGTCTTTTTTTTTTATATAAATTTGGTAAATAGATAACAATTGAAGAAATAACACTGCTGATTGGATATTGATTTTATAAAATTTTAATAATTCTTTTTATTAAATAAATTTATTATAGAAGTTAAAATTAAAAAAAAAGTTTTGAACAAATCTAGAATTCTATTGTCTTTTAATATGTTTTATGTTCATGTCATCAACATTTAACCTTTCATTATCAAATGTATCTATTAATTTATCCTCACTGAATTTAAGATTACATTCTCTAATTTTAACCCAATCTTTTTTCTTTAAATCACAAAACCATATTTTTCTTAAGGGAAAATCGCATAACAAACTTTCAAAGTGTCACTCACTCGCACTTTAAACTTTGAAAGTTTTTCATTATCACCTTAAACATTCAAACTGACATTTGTACCACAAAAAACCTCCAAAGTAAAAACAATGACATGTTTAACCGGTAAAAACGATAATTCATCAGGTTTTTTTCCAAAAATTAATTATAGAATTAATAAAATAAATAAAATTTAAAAAAAATCAAAAAAATAATTTTAAAAATCGGAAAGATAAATAAAAATTCAGAAAAGTAAATAAATATTCACAAAAAATCAAAAATTAAATAAAATTGAATTCTCAAAATATATAAAATTCAGAAAATAAGAGAAAATTAAAATATTAAACTGAAATACATAAAATTAAATTCAAACAAAAATTTAAAAAAAATCATAAAAATAGAAAATTCAGAAATTCAAAATAGTTAAATAAAATTACAAGATTATGTTTTTCAAGAAAATTGTTTGAAACCATCATCGTCAATAATTATATGTTTGAAATTTTATTGTCAACAGTTTTTTCTAAAAAAAATAAATCTTTGTAATTTTATGTGATTTTCAATAAAAACTAACATATCATTTGTTGAAAATAAAAGTTTCAAACATATTACTTTTGATGATGATGGTTTTAAACAGTTTTCTAAAACCATAATTTGTAATTTTTAAAAACTATTTTGAATTTCTGAATTTTCTATTTTTATGATTTTTTTTTAATTTTTGTTTGATTTTAATTTAATTTTATGTATTTCAGTTTAATCTTTTAACTTTCTCTTATTTTATGAATTTTTATATATTTTTTTTGAAAATTCAATTTTATTTAATTTCTGAATTTTGTGAATATTTATTTACTTTTCTGAATTTTTATTTATCTTTCTGATTTTTTTTAAAATTAATTTTTGATTTTTTAAAAAAATATTTATTTTATTAATTAAATAATTATTTTTTGAGAAAAAGTCTGATAAATTACTGTTTTTACCAGTTAAATAGATCATCTTTTTACTTTGAATGTTTTTGGTGATACAAATGTGAGTTTGAATATTTAAAATGATTGTAAAAAAACTTCAATGTTTAAAGTGCGAGTGAGTGACACTTTGAAGATTTGTTATGCGATTTTCCCCTTTTCTTAAGCCACAAAAACAAACTCTACCTTGCTCTTTCTATTTTTGTAATCATATCCTCCTTGCAGATGTTTCATCAGGCTCTTCTTTATCACTAAAAAATCATAATATTTTTTTTGTTCAACTTAATCCATAAATCAGATGACAGTTCTTTTGAAGGCTAGCTCCTACTAATGAATCTGAATTATCAAAAACCTCGTGTTCTTATCCTTGACTCTGTATTTCAGAAAGGAGTTGAGATTTATAGAAAATCTACTGTCTGTTATTTTAATAGGAAGCCCCCACCTTTTGGCCAAATTTAAAGCGTTCTTAATCATATATGGATAAAATGAAAATGAATTGAGATTCACAACAACATTCTATCTCGATGTACGCTAGTTCGGATTCCAAATGACTATCTAACCCAAAATATCGTCAAGAAATCTGCATGGTATATTCGAAATTGTAAATTTTACGCGGTTTAGTGGTCATTGTATTTTTCGTTATCTGCTGATAAAGTAAACTTTATTAAGATTTAGGCTCATCTGACTAAAGTTTCTCTCGATCTTCACCATCAAGACTGTCTAAACTTGGTTGCATATTTAGTTGGTGAATCTAAGAAAACTAATGTTTGAACTAAAAATCATGTAAATCTCATTTTCTTCTAATCCAAAGTTGAAGTGGGTTTTACAATAGCGCTTCCTAGTGTTGTTAACTTTGTTTGTTAGAGTGGAAAAGTAGTTGAGGTTCTTATTAGTTATACATGGTTGCTTTTTACTTGTTGACAATGTGAAGAGTTGGGATATATAGTAAAAAATTGTCCGCATATTCCTCTCCCATCTAAGAAGCCTAGATAGATTATTGCAAAAATCAAGAAATCTCAGTTTTCTTCTATTGATGGTGAATCTTCTCAATCGTCACCTCAACCTATTTTTCTCCCCTATATCAAGATCAGTTAGACCCTACAGTTTCAAAAGATGTGACCCACTGCTATTCAGTGTGAATAAATTAGCTTTAAATATTGTAGTAACTCTGGAGCCTACTATGAATAAGTGAATGGTATGGGCTCTACTTGGATAACTTGGAAAACACTTCTATATTGTGGAATCTCCGCTTTCTGGTGCTGTCTCCATTGGTGCAAATGAGGTGGTTGTTGTTAACTCTGAATTATATCATGATACATTAGGTGGTTTTCTAAAACCCTCTCTACCTTTTTCATCATTAAACTATCTTCTATTCACATCATCACATACTCTCTTCTTCTCCTTCTTTTGTTGCCTAGCCTGAGGCTTTAAGCTCTCCAGGCTAATCAAATCTCTTTATACTTTGAAAAGTTCCCTTGAAACACTCTCATTCTAAGGGCATGTTTAATGCAGGTCCCTTAAGTTGGGTCCTTTAGGGTACGATCCCTTATCTTTTAACTGAAAACGCTAAGGGACATCCTTAAATAAGGGATTTAAGAGACGTCCCTTAGCGTTTTCAATTAAAAGATAAGGGACCGTACCCTAAGGAACCCAAATTAAGGGACCTGCATTAAACATGCCCTAACCCCTCTATCAATAATCTACCATCTTTCCTTTTTAATTGCTCAACTAAACTATTTAACATGTGGTGCATTTAATTTATCAGCACTAGTGTTGTCATTTCTCCTCATCCTCAAACACTGCCCCTTGTCCTGTTTCTTTAGAAACTTATCTCTCTGGTGAGAACTTTCCACACTCTCATTGAGTAAAAAACTATGTTTTTGAAATGGTTATGATTTAAATGACCCGGATAAAAATCTCATATTTTTTCGATAGTTTAGTAATTGCCAGCTTATTTTAGATTTGTTTTTGGAAACCATATTAAAGATCCTAACCAGAACTACTTAATGGATATTCTTTGTAGTTGATGAGATTTTATTTCTAATATGGATTTTCTATTTGTCCAAGTGATTCAATCACGACAAACTCTTACTTGTGAAGTCAAATTTCATGAAATTAATACCTTTTCTATATATTAGTTTAAGATTCAAACCTTAAAGCTGATAGATCAGAGTTATGGATGGAGATTATCCAGATTCAACAATCATTTCTCTTCACAATGCCCCATAGATGGGGGAGGATTTTAATAAAATTTTGCACTGACGAGCACTCTCTTCAAACTGTGAATTGCTTCACTTCTCACATGACAATCTTCAAAGATTTTCTTTCTTAGTTGGGACTATTTGATTTGCTCTTTTAAGGTCCTCTTTTTTTCCTAAATAAATTGCCAATCTTGTGACATAATAACTAAAAAACTTAACCGGTTGCTGATTATTATCAACGTACTCAACCTATTTCCTAATAGTCTTGCCACTCCTTCTTCTTCTCAACTCATACCACTTTCCATGTCTCGTTGACCTATCTCATCAGCTTCCTCAAGCGGATATTTGTCCCATTATGTTTTTAAAGTATCTCACAAAACACTTAAGCTTTAGCCAAGTGGTCTTTGAGGTCTGGATCAAAGCCGAAAAAACTGTTCTGATACTCTTCAATTTTTTTGGAAGCAAAAATATATAAAGCGTGCCCCAAGCAATTAAACAATTTTTTTTTTTTTTGAAAATTCAAGAAAGAGTGAGTGAAACTAATGATTTGTTACAATCTTTGCAGGTTCATGTCCTACGTACACCTGTTACTTCCTTGCTTCTTCAGGAAAGAGAGCTTTTCGAGAGGCTTTTTTCTTAGAAGCATTGAAAAAACTACCTTAAGAAGTGTTCTTGAATTAATTGGTAAAATGAAGGGGGCTAGAATAGTACCTACTTTTACCGGTTTGTCTAATCAAAACTCAATTTCAACTCCATCATATCTTTTCTTTTTTCATCATGAGAGCTTATCTTCATGGAATTCATGCGACTTAGCACTCACTACTATTATTGGCCCTACCAATCTCATGCCACTTGAAATTACTTCTACTCAAGGCTGGTTCTCCACCCTCATGACTTTTGTCTACACAACTTCAATTAAACAGGAAATTTGTTTTTTCCCTTCCACAAAAGAGATTACACGCCGACTCTTCAAGCTGAACCCCAACGCCCAGACAGTCTCATTTCAGGGTTCTGCAAATCCTCATGGGGTATTGTGGGTGCTGAGTTTGTGGCTTCCATCAAACACTTCTTTGTCTTTGCCGTCAAACACTTTTTTTGTCTCTGGCATCATGACAGGTGCAACCAACTCAACAATAATTTCCCTAGTTCCCAAATTCCCATGAGCTTCTCTTATCTCAGACTTTCGGCTAATATCCTGTCTCACCACCATTTACAAGGTTGTTTCAGGTGTTTTAGTCACCCTACTGAAGCCTTTACTCCCTTCCCAAATTGTCCTCAGCCAAGCACTCTTTGTTAAGGGCCGGCTTATTGTTGAGAACACGGTTTTGGCACTCTTTATTGCGAGTAAATATATATTATAAAAATGAGGAGACTAAGAGGATCACTATTTGGGTGGATATCGCGGAGGATTTTGACACTCTTTCTTGCGAGTTCCTTTTCAACTATTTGTATGCTATGCGCTTGCCTAATCAGTTCCTCCAATAATTCTCAACTTGTATTTGTACTACTAGCTTCACGATAAGTTACAATGGGATGGTTAAAAAGAATCAAGTAAAGAGGGGATTGAGGTAAGAAGATCCATTTTCTCCTTACCTCTGTTTTATAGCTATGACAACTTATCACTCATGCTAAACAAGGCAGCGGCTGATTTGAAGATCAACTACCACCATAAATATAATTCTTCAAAACTAACCCATTTATGTTTTGTTAATAATCTTCTCTTTTTCGTAGATGAATTTTTTTAATTAGTGCAAAAAATTTTGCATATACTAAGAAAATTTGAATTGAGGCCAATTTTAGCAGTGAGTGCATTTAAGTCATCCATTTACGTTTCTAGTCTATTAAATAATGAAAAACTCTTTTCAAAATTTTTACAGGCATACCATGTGGTTAACTACTAGTTCGCTACTTAGGAGTGCCACTGAGTTCGAAGAAACTAAGGCCTTAAATTTGTGAATATTTAATCTAACAAGTGAAAATAAGATATACCTCTTGGAGTGTGAGGACCTTATCTTTTTAAGGGAGGTTTTTGCTTATCAAAACTATCATATCTTATGTTCTTCTTTTCTAGTATACAAGTCTTGTATTTTCTGTATCAACTCGTTATGTAGCGTTTTGCGCAAGACCACTTTTAAGTATCTTTGATTTCTTTCCACAGTGTGGAAATGCAACATAAAAGCTAAGCATTCAAAAAGTGTTTTGGCATGATGTAAGCAAACTCAAAATTGATGGGGGGTTAGATATTAAAGGATTGGTTGTCTGGAACAACACTTACTATATTAAGTTCATTGGCTACTCTTCTTTTAATCAAGATATGCCTGAGTTGCTTGGTTCAGAGAAGAAATTTTAAATAGTTACCTCACTAGCTTCAAGATAGTTAAGGTACATGGACAACACCCTTGGTAGCGTTTAAAATGCTCAAAATGAGAGATGATTTGTATAACTGGTGGATCAATATGCGAGTTTATAATGGTGAAACGACAAGATTTGGACAGATAATTGATCCTACCTTGAGTGTTTTTAAAATATTTCCCAATTCTGATTCATCTGGCGCTATGTTAGGAATACTATCAAGTGCCACTGTGTCTAATGTACTCAAATCTCATACACTGTCTTGAATATTAGCTTATAGAAAATCAATACAAGTAGCCGTTATTATCCCATTGATTACTCTCTAATCATTAGCATATATTCTCTGTATATTTCATTCCTTGTATTACTCTTACTCTGTATATATAAACAGAGCATCACTACTCAATAATAATCATCCAATTCTGTATTCCAATATGGTATCAGAGCAAAATAGGGACTAAACCTAATTTTCCTATTTCTTTTCTTTCTCTCATCCTATGCCGTCCTCTTCTCATCGTCTTGGTTCTGCAATATTTTTTCTCCCTTTGACATGGCTTCTGAAACTACAGCAGAGCGTACCTCTGTCTTCAATACCCAAGACCCCCAAAATACTTTTCTCTCAGTGAATATGTCCAGCGTGACAAAACTTACTCCCCAAAATTATCTTATGTGGGGACGTCAAGTTCGAGCGTTACTTGAAGGTCATGAACTTCAGCAGTTTATTGATGGATCTGACGGTGCCCCTGCTCCAACGATACATGTAGATGGGGTCATCACTCCGAATCCAGCCTATGCGCCATGGAGACGTCAAGATAGACTGCTCTATAGTGCTATCATTGGTGCTATCTCCTTACCTCTTCAATCTCTTGTTGCCACTGCAGACACGACTAAACAAGTTTGGGACTCCCTTAAAGAAACCATTGGTAAACCGACTCGGGGTCATATCCAGCAGCTTCGTCAACAGATCAGGACATGTTCTAAAGGCACCAAGACGATCACTGAGTACTTGCGTTTCTTCAAAACCAAGTCTGATGAACTAGCGCTCTTAGGCAAAACAATGGATATCGAGGATCTTAATGAATATATTCTTGGTGGTCTCCCTGAAGAATACAAACCAGAGATAGATGCCGTCAATGGACGTGATCTCCCAATCTCATTCAATGAACTTCTTGAACGACTTCTCAACCGTGAAGCCATGATTCTCTGTGCTACACCAGCTGCAGTAGCTCTGATAGTAGCTCATGCCACAGACACACGTCAACGTTTCAACAACCGTAATCATGGTCATAACCAGAACCAGAATCGCTACCAGCAGAATTTTTCAAACAACACTCCTCATCAGAACAACAACTCTCATCAGCAAAATCATCGTTTTTCTAAGCCATATCTTGGACGCTGTCAAGCATGTGGGACACAAGGTCATAGTGCAAAGTACTGTCCAGATTATCGCATAGTCAGAGGGAATGGTTCTTCTTCACATCAAGGATCACAGCCATGGAACCAACACCAGCATTAACAGCCACGTGCAAATGCAGCCTTCATGTCAGACCCGTCGACGTGGCTCCTAGACTCAGGAGCATCGCATCACATGACCTCTGATCTTGCGAATCTATCTCTACACACTCCTTATCATGGCGGAGATGATGTTCTTCTTGGTGATGGCTCTGCTTTGCAGATCACACACTCTGGTTCTACTTCTCTTCCTTCATATACTAAACCATTTTTTGTTAATAATGTTCTTTGTGTTCCCTCTCTTGACAAGAACCTTATATCTGTTTTTCAATTATGCAAATCTAATGATGCTGCTGTGATTTTTACTCCTACGTATTTCCAGGTGAGGGACTTACAAACAGGGGTCCTTCGGCTGCAAGGCAAACCTAAATATGGCACTTATGAGTGGCCAAAGTTCGCAACTCAGCTTCACCTTCTCTTGCTTTTGCTTCACTAGTTAAAACTACTCTTACGGATTGGCATTCTCGTTTAGGTCATCCGGCTTTACCAATACTTAAAAAAAGTTATTTCTCAGTTTGATTTGCCTATTGTTTCTGCTTTGTTGGCTCAGCCATGTTCTGCTTGTTCCATTAATAAAATGCATAAGTTACCATTCTCTACTTCTACTTTACAGTCTAAACATCCTTTAGATATAGTTTTCTCTAATGTTTGGTCTTCTCCTATACAATCTATTGATGGTTTCAAGTATTATGTTTTTTTTGTAGATCATTATACAAGATACACATGGCTGTACCCTTTAAAACAAAAGTCGCAGGTCTATGAGGTATTCATTAAGTTCAAACGCTTAGTAGAAAATCGATTTCAACATAAGCTTAAAACACTATACTCTGACAATGGGGGTGAATACATTGGTCTTGCCAAAATTTCTTTCTTTGCATGGCATTTCGCACATGACAAGTCCTCCACATACTCCTGAGCATAATGGTATTGCTGAGCGACGTCATCGACATATTGTCGAAACGGGCTTGGCTCTAATGTCGCATGCCTCAATGCCAAAAGAGTATTGGACATATGCTTTTGTCACAGCAGTGTATCTCATAAATAGAATGCCTGCACAAAACTTAGCATTTCAAACTCCTTTTCAAAAACTTCATGGTCATGCTCCGAATTTTCATAAATTGCGCATTTTCGGTTGCTTATGTTTTCCTTGGCTCAAACCTTATGCATCTCACAAGCTAGATGATAGATCCAAACCTTGTTTTTTTCTTGGATATTCACTTACACAAAGTGCATATTTGTGCTTAGATAGAGAAACTAGTCGAATATATACTTCTCGCCATGTCATTTTTCATGAATCTGTGTTTCCGTTTACTACTTCATCTAGACTTACTTCTGAAGAAGACACTACTGATTTGCAGTCTGTATCTTACGCCCCTATCTCTGTTATTAGTCGGGTCTCTAACTTGCAGGTTCCTCAGTCTTCTTCTACCACAGCTCCGCCTCTTTCCACTGCAGCTCCACCTTCCACAGCAGTGCAAACTGCTCCCACACCAGCCCAGCCTGCTCCCACGCCAGCACCTACTGCAACAACATCCCATCCTGCTCCGTCTTCTCTCATCTCTGTTCCATTGGCTCCTCAACCAGCAGCTCCAACTCCACAAGATGTGCTTCCTCCTCCACCTGTGATTCCGACAAGGACAAGCACCAGACAAAGAAAACCAGTTCAGAAACTAAATCTTCACACACGCATAGATGAACCTCCAACGACGATTCCAAAATCTGTTGCCGAGGCTCTCAAATCACCATACTGGCGTAAAGCCATGTTTGAAGAAATAGATTCACAGGTTAAGGAACACACATGGGATCTCACAAACATTACTAATGTTGCTAATGTTGTTGGGTGCAGATGGGTTTTTACGATCAAACGTAAACCAGACGGCTCAATAGATCGGTACAAAGCCCACCTTGTAGCAAAGGGTTACATACAAAGACCAGGCATTGATTATCATGATACCTTTAGTCCAGTTGTCAAACCAGCTACTATTTGGATAGTACTAAGCACAGCAACCACAAGAGATTGGCCACTGCAACAACTCGATGTCAACACAGCTTTCCTGCAAGGTCACTTAGAAGAAGAGGTTTTCATGACTCAACCACCAGGCTTCATCGATAAAGACAACCCCAGAGCAGTCTGTAAACTTCGTAAAGCAATTTATGGACTTAAACAAGCCCCGAGGGCCTGGTATAATGAGCTTTACCTATTTCTACTTCAATCTGGATTCAAAAATTCTCTAGCGGATGCTTCTCTTTTCATCTACAACAACAATGGTGTTATACTCTATATGCTGGTACACGTCGACGATATCATCATTACAGGCAACAGCACCACTCACATAAACCGGTTTATCGCTTCTCTTTCTCATCGCTTTTCCATTAAAGATTTAGGAAATTTATCATATTTTCTAGGAATTGAGCTCACTCGTTCATCTCATGGATTACATTTATCTCAACATAGGTACATTGGTGACCTTCTCCAGAGAATGAATATGCTGAATGCTAAGCCAAGTTCTACACCGATGTGTCCGAACACCACATTGTCGTTGTTTTCAGGTGCAACACTTGCTGATCCCACAAAATATAGAATGGCGGTTGGGAGTTTGCAGTACCTGTCACTGACCAGACCAGACATCTCCTTCGCAGTCAACAAGCTCTCCCAATTCATGCATCGTCCCACAACAGAACACTGGACAGCAATCAAACGAGTCATGCGATATCTTTCAGGCACAATGTCACATGGTGTCTTCTTCCCGACCAAGACTACATCAGCTTTGCATGCTTTCACAGATGCAGATTGGGCTGGCAATAGGGATGACTATACATCGACTGGAGCCTACATTGTTTACCTTGGAAGTCATCCTGTTGCATGGTCCTCGAAGAAACAAACCGGCGTTGCTCGATCCTCCACTGAAGCAGAGTATCGATCAGTTGCAGCCACTGCCGCAGAGCTTTGCTGGATCACTTCCCTCATGACCGAACTTGGCATTCCACCTCAGCAAACACCAGCTATTTACTGCGACAACATGGGTGCCACATACTTAGCTGCTAACCCAGTGTTCCACTCACGAATGAAGCATTTAGCCCTCGACTATCACTTTGTTCGCCAACAAGTTCAAAACCGGACCGTTCGAGTCTCACATGTCTCGACTCATGATCAACTAGCAGACGTGCTAATCAAACCTCTCCCATGTCCACGCTTCGAAGGCCTTCTTGTCAAGATTGGACTCTCCTCCGGTGGTCCATCTTGAGGGGGTGTATTAGCTTATAGAAAATCAATACAAGTAGCCGTTATTATCCCATTGATTACTCTCTAATCATTAGCATATATTCTCTGTATATTTCATTCCTTGTATTACTCTTACTCTGTATATATAAACAGAGCATCACTACTCAATAATAATCATCCAATTCTGTATTCCAATATTGAATCCATGCTCGCTCAAATAACCAAGTTGTTGTTCTTGCCCTCCTTTCGTCATTGTAACTTACGAACGAGGAGGATTATTATGAGTAGGCATTAAATAGTGTTGTTTCATCTACTTACTCAACATGAGATGTATCTGCTCAACTTTGTGGATCTCAACTGAATGTACCTTCGGCGAAAATAGTCTGGACTCCTGATGGTATACAAAAAATTCCTTTCATGCATGGATTATGATGCTGAACAAAATCTCAACGAGAGACCGTCTGGTACTGGGGACTTCAAACCGATCATGTTTGCCTCATTTGCAATTAGTTTCTAGAGAGTAGGAATCACACCCACTTTCAATTTGCTTACGACTAGGAAGTATGGAAACCTTTAACTTTGAAATGTGGGACAAATCATGAATGACTATGGAACGATTCAATTAGCCAATTTTTTCACTAAGAGCTGGAACGGTGATGAGAAGACATACTTTACTTTCTTGGCATCGTCATTATACTAGATCTGAAATGAGAGGAATAACATACTTCATTAAACAATATTCTGCATTCCTGAGATACTTCTCAAGCTGATGGAAAGGTAGATGGATGACCGGCTCCTCAGTTACAGAGACTCAATCCTTCTCTTTCACCACACTTATTATTATGGTTCAACTCTTGATTTTATCTACCTTTCTCCTCTCATCATCTCTGGTTCATCGACTCCTTCGCCATCAATAATTCGATTCGTCTTTCTCCATTTGTCTCTTTATTGTTGAATGTTCTGTTTGCATGTAAAGTATTATTGATTATCCACTTTTTTTTTGGTATGGAACTGTTTTTTTCTAATGGACTATATATATTTTAACTTGATTATAATCTATATTAATGAGTGAAAAATAGTTAAATCCTTGACCTGTAATATTTTTATTTCTATTTTTCTGATATGAAATTTAAGTAAAAAAAAATCTGATTTTTGTACGTTGCATGTTTAAAATATTTGGAGTTTTTTTTTAAAACGAGACATAAAATTTGAAAAAATACTAAAGGTGGAGAGTGAAGACTCCAAAATAAAGAAAGTGAAGATATATTTTCCCAGCAAAATGAAGTAGTTTCTACTCGTGTGGCTGCATAATTGGATTAAGAAATTGACCCATAACAATTTATTGTAAAACCAAACTTTTGATCAAATAAATAGAAGAAAAAACGGTAATTTCATACCTAAGATATCGCAATATGGTTAATTTATATACGGTTTATATGACCGTTAAAAACATACTCGTACTTTCGAAAATTCAAATTACATACATTTTGATAACTTTTTTGACAAAATTATACACTAATCGCCACATCAACTGCCATATCATCTAATTTTGCTGATTTAAATGTTATGAAAGTTAATTTCGTTGACGAAGATGCCATGTATACAATAATTTTTTTATAAATAAAATAAAATACTTGTTTTACAATTTTTTTTAGAAAATGTAAAAATTTATAATTTGTTGACAGTTTATAAATTTTTATTATCTAGTAAAATTAACTACACTTAACTAAATAATAAAATTTTAATCTTATATGTGATATTTATTATAATGTTTCAGTCCTATAAATTACTCTTATGTTAACTTTGGTTATGTGTTTGTATAGAATTTGGGGATCGGTTCTGTAATCATTGCGAATAATTTTGTGTTAAGATATAAAGAATTTATGATATATTAACTTAAACTCTTTGATAAAAAGCCTTAAACAATTTATATATAAACAACATAACCAACATTAATCGAGAGTAGATTGCAACACTAACATTGAATTTTCATCACTATAATACATATACAACTCTTATAAAGACGATATTGTAATAGAATGAAAACATTGTAACAAATATATTTTTTATATAAGATTAAAATTTTGTTATAAAATTATTTTTATTAATTTTACTGAATAATAAAATTATAAACATTTACATATAATTCTTTTCTATAAAACCATTATTTTGTTTTATTTTAAAAAATATTATACATGCATATTTTTGCACGGATACATAAATTGTATATACACTGAATATATAGTGATATGCTACGTATGAAAAGACCGTTTGCCAATAAAGAGATCGCATGACGTGTGTTGTGATGCATATATAAATGGATAAAAAATATACTGTATTCATAAATAGTCCTTGACGGCGATCTCAATGACAATGCCAGGTCACCCACATTTTCTCTCGCAAGGGGTTTTCTCCCCCAAGAGTCTTATTTAATAGAATAAATGTCTTCTTTTTTTTTGAAACACTTTTTTTTTGAAACACACAATAAATAAATAATAGAATAAATGTCTTCTTAGTTGAGAAAATGTGGACTGAAATCCAAATGAGTCATAACCCCACCAACCCGTTGATCACTTCTGCTTACCCCACTGGAAGAGAGGAAGAGCTAGCATCTCTCTTTCCTAAGGCATAAGGCGTTCCTCGAGGAGTACAAGCCAAAAGGTGCCATAGTCGTCGCAAAGGTTCAAGCAAGGAGGAAGTAGGTCTCAAAAGAAAAAGGGGGAGGTTTCAGAATTCCCAAGCGCCTAGTCAGTTTAAGGGTCAGTTCATCCCGACAATATCATGTACCACTCTCGATTTCTTAAAATGTAGAGTAATTGCATTCTACACACTAGGAAGATGTGGTAATTAGCGATATAACATAAGTTTGTCGTCTTCTGCTAGTCTCGTTGGTTGTCTTTACCATACTACCCCTACACAATAGGAAACTTAGTTTGTATCGATCACCAATGCTCTCCCCTTGATTTCTTCGTTATCCATCCTTTTTACCCAACCGGTACATCTGTCAATCTTACCACTTATTCTATTTAATTTTACTAAAACACTTACAAAATGGTTCGATCGAGGTATCGTAAAGACAAATCCATTCTACTACTTATAATCCTCTATTTGTGTAGTATAAATCAGAGACATATCATCCCTTTCTTCTTAGCTCAAATTACCTTGTACTTAATTTTTTGTAAATGGAGACAACTGCCGGCGATCCTCCAACAAAGTCCTTCCCCGACAGAATGACAACCGCCGACGCTCCTCCTCCAAACTCCTTCCCCGACAGAACGTTTGCGTTGGGTGAGGAACCAATGGGAATTAGGGTAACCCCATATCACAAACCCTCTTGTATTTCCAAGATTCTCAACGCTTTAGAAGAAGAGGAAGTTACATTCATAAGGGAATCTTCATTCGGGAAACTCATAGAAATCGCTGATAAACCTCCATTTTCGGGTCACGTGGGCTGATTCTTGTTCTCACGCCTATTGAAGATTCAGAAGAAGTATGAGGCGTGGTTCCTATTTGCAGGGAAACCCATTAGATTCTCAATTAGGGAATTTGCACTAGTCACTGGTCTCAATTGTCGCCGATACCCACCGCAGATGAAGAAGAGAAGCAAGAAGTTCCTATCGGAAACTCCTTATTGGGGTGTGCTTTTCGGTTCCTTGACGGAAGTCCCTGTGAATTCAGTCATTTCTATGCTGAAAAATAAGACGGTTACTGAGAGAGGAAAGAGGTTAAAGTACGCACTACTCGCCTTGCTGTCTGCCGTAGTCCTTCCTACGTCTCACAAACCCCGTATATTACATGCCGCCGCTGAGAAGATCAGAGACATTGATCAGTTCTTGGCTTATCCGTGGGGACGTGTGTCTTTCGATATGTTGATGAGCAGTATCAAAGAGAGGGATGAAGTATCCCTATCACAGAACACGATTGCTTTCAAAGGGTTTGTTATGGCAATTCAGCTTGTTCTTATAGAAGCTGTTCCATCTCTATTGGGGGTTGTAAAAGAAGGAGAATCGTCTGGATGAGAAGCAGACTCTGAAGACGAAGAAGAATCAGTAGTTGTTGATAGGGAAGGCAAGAAAAGCATCAACACAGGGCATATACGTTCCATTGATTCTGCTTGCAAGGTTTTTTTCTCTTCACTAATTATGTATCTTTCATTTCCAAATTCTTTGTTGTACACATAAATAATTCTCTTGTTACACATGTGCGTCTACATATTAGTAGTGATAAATAAAACATGAGCTGTCTAAAAATGTTTTAACTTGCTAAACCATTTCCGGTAAATAAATTAGTTTCACTGAATATTTGTAGGCAGAAGTCGTATCCATCATATCTGATGGTGTTGAATTACCCAACTGGGAGCCAGCTGTGGGTTGCGACGACGAAGAAGATGTTCTTGTTGACAATATGGTGAGAGCAGTGGGTGAAGGATTTGAATTTTCAAATTCAAATTTCAAAGGCGGCGCAACCAAAGCTGATGTTTGCCGCATGCGTGATGAAACGAGCAAAGCTAACAAAAATCGCAAAGAAGCAACTCATCGTCAGAAACAACCTGCCACCGAAGGGATAGACGCAGAGTATGTCGCTTCTATTGTGGCAAACAGGGTATCTTCTGATATATCCATCATGGGCGGTCAAATAAAAGACATTGCTCTGTCTTTAAGAAACTAGCAAGAGCTGTTTCAGGAAAATATGGAAGACCTTTTCAGAAGATCATTGAAGGAAATTACAGACTCGATCACCAAGTCCTGCACCCGCCCTCACGTTCAAGAATCTGTTCGAGCTGAACATTACCACACTGCAAAAGAGGCTCGTGCAAGGGGGCAAACATCTTCTTTTCCTGCGTCCGAAATAATTGAAGAAGCTCTCCGGTTTGCTAACAAAGAGACAACACATGTATGTGAGGAAAGTTTGCATGCGTTCTAAACTATTTTGTCTGTTAACAACCATGTCCCTATTTATATAACTCCAACTATCCACTTGACCTTTTTTTTTTGTTCATTTGTCTCAGGAGCCAAATGAAACGTATATGGCAGACGACGGATCCCACGGCACCGGCGAGGGTGGGGTTCTCAGGAGACTGTCTTTAACCGGCAAATTGGAGAGGAATACAATGTATGTAATTGAAGGTTTTTTTTAAAGTTATATAGATAATAAATTTAGTCGAAAGTCTTAATTTTTCTTAGCACGCTAATTATCATTTGCGCACATACACACAAATTGCGTAGCAAGTAATAACAGAACAATCTATCTTTAGTTCATCACAATTTTTATTATCAATGTCCAGGGTGAACCCGCAATACTTCCTAATATTAACACCGATGAGAGAAACGCGGAGTCTCCCTCTGAAACCGACAAAGCAAATCAGGTGTTTTTTTGTTATCTATTTTAGTGTAGAGCACGTACGTCATTTATATAATTTGACAACTCGACATGTTTTGAAATTTGTAGGAAACGTCTGGATCTGGTCTGTCATTTCCGGACCCCTCCTTTTCTATTGGCCTCACGCAACTTGACAACGAAAATGCTCAACCTGCCGAGCATGTACCACACGAAAACAACGAGGAGTCATTACCGGAAGGTGATGTTGATGACGAAGGTCCTATACTTAACCGTAAAAGCAAGAGAGCTAAAGTTGTGCCCAAAAACCTTGTTGGTGATTATCAGTGCGACAAAGGGATACTCACTCGTGCTTGGGAATCATACATTAACGCGATTTGCAGCACACCAAGCATTTGCTATGCCGCCAATTTTCCAATCTGTTGGAGCTAATCGGCGGATCGAAATTGTAAGCGACTACATTTTGCATGCTAACAACACAATTAGCTCGGTTATAATTTCCAAAACAGTTAAATTTAGATCCTGATCGTTTCTAATTTATTTAATATCAGTGTCATAGATATTGGTGGTGCAACTCTCCAATCAAGTGAGCTGTCTGCAATTGTTGATAGGTCTTCTCATTTAACTCCCAAGGTATATATGACTGACATCACTCAATATGTTTTAATACAAGTGCCATTGCTAACATTTCAATTAACCCTTTTTTATTTTTTTCCGCTTCTGATAGATGTTGGATGTGCTTATTCACCACACACGCGCTGTGTTTCTATCCAATTCAGATCATATGCACTCGAAGAACTCTGTTTTCCTTGACACCAAGTTAGTGACACTCCTTTCTAAGTCATTTACCAAGTTGTCGAAGGCGGCTAGGAAAGACAACTTCCGTTTCCCAGCAGCTTTGTGTTCATCCCTGTCTCGCGACTGCACAATCACTGAAGTTAATCGTTTCTATCTCCCATTCAACTTCGACAAACAACATTGGGTCGGACTGTGTGTCGACCTCTCCTTATCTCAAGTTATTGTGCTTGACTGCAACACATCTCTGAAGACGGACACAACCGTTGCAACAGATCTGCGACCAATTACACAAATGTTCCCCTACATTCTTAGACAAGCCGGAAGACAGTTGAATGCGAAGGAGATGAAGCCTCTTACCCTTGACAGGACACGAGCCGTGCCTCAGAACAGGAACCTATTCGAGTCTGGTATTACCACTGTGCTGCTTATACAGGCTCACGCTGTGGGTGGTGTTGATGTATGCAAATGTATCACTCCAGAAGTTCTGGACACAGAAGTGCAACGGATCGCGGTTATGATGTACGAGGAAAATGTATCACCTCTCTGATGTAGTATTTGTGTTTTGTATTATCTCCCTTTTGGCACTCATGTTTGTGTTGTCTTTTTCTATCTGCTGATGTTGCTTCATGTTAACTCGTTTGTGTTGATGTTTACTTTGGATTTTTATGGCTGTGTTTGTTAGGTACTTGTTAAGAACTTTCTATCACCAAAGTATCAATGTCAATCCTTTTTGTTAGCTGGCTAAAACTATTTCTTTCACAGTTTAGTATAATGATTCCATTCAATGAAGATGACCTTACAAAATAACATGCTAACAATATCACAGGAAAATAACCTGCTAATAACCACAAGATTAGCAAAAGATGATAGCCTGATAATGAAGATGATAACCATAAGAATAACCAAGGCGATAGCCGATTAATCTTTTGCGTTAGCCGGCTAATTCAATTGCTTTTACAGGTTATTATTTTTTGTAAGCTTCTTAGGTTAATTTGTTGAATACCATACAAGAATTACCTCACCAAAATAACCTCCTAAGGATGTTACGTTTTCATCTTTGTTACCATAACGGAAGGATTGCTAATTCATTTTTTTGTTTGTTCTTAATTGGTTTAGCCGGCTAACGCTTTTTCATAGATGACAGTAGTGAAACCGAATTGGGCCCTTTTTAAACCTTTTTGAAATGCGGCCCTTTTGGAGAAAAATAGAACGCCGTCGTTTTCTAGTATACAGCTTATTATGTACGCTATTAATAATTGTTCCTCTCATCCTGGAGACCTCTTATCTGATTTACCCTAGCCGCCGCGGAGACAAAAGAATGACGAACCTATCGAAGTGCATCTCCTCGTCGCAAAAAGGTAAACAGTGTTTGTTGTTAAATTGGTCGATTGTCCTCAATTGCTGATGGTTATTTTCATTGTCTAGCTAACAGTAGCTGCCGTTATCTCGGAGCAGAAAGAAGTAGGGGGATTTCGAGTCACTGTCGCTGCGGTGAGGGAGTCGTCCTTAGGACTTCCGGCACTGTTAAAAACCCTGGCAGGCTTTTCTACTGTTGCCCCCTTAGCTCTGAAGGGGTAATTTATTTCTTGTTTTTTTTGTTTAACTTCTTATCATTTTCTAAGGTAGTGTTTCTAATGGTAGCCACGGTTCCAGCACAAATATCATCTTTTTACATGGACCGACGAACGTATTGTGGAAGAAGTGGAGGATATGAAGCTGTCGTTTAGTGATTTGAAAGAGGAGGTATCGGTAACGAGAACTGAGGTGGTTGGGTTGGCAAAGCAACTTGAGCAGAGACAGCATTCTCTAGATGTTTACGCAAACGGGATCTGCAGTGGATGCTGTAGTATATTATAAGTAACTACCACTTATTTTGTCGACCACCTAGCTATGATCCTTTTTTTTCAAAGGTTGGTTATTTTGTTTGCAAAACGCTTCCAACCATAATCTCCTAACTCTATTAATTAACGGCTCCGCATATGTATCTCATAGTTTGCTCAACTTGTCTGTTATGTTTCCATCTATTGTTCTTTGTAAAGTTCCACGTATCTATGGTTTAATGAACTTGACCAGGCTTAGTTTTTTTAATACCAATCTCTCATCAATACCTTGTATCCCTAAATAATTATCATGCCATTATCAACGTTAACCTGTATCTTGATAGGATCATAGATGATAAAAATTTGTTCTTAAACATATATTCCAAAGCCTAGCACTCTAATATTAATCCAAAGTGTTCATAACATATATCCCACTTATCACCTATAATTGTCCACTAACCGGGGGGGGGGGTGGGGGGTGGACCAAAAATGTCTACTTCTGAAACATTAGTCACGTATTAACAATGCTTAACATATATACATCATGTATGCAAAAGACTTTAGCATGTTAAACAACCTGTTTTACAAAAGAATATTTTCATGTTACGTTTTTACCGATGCGAATGTCTGTTACGCTGCCACTTAAAAAGAATGCTAAATTAGTCTATAGCATTTTGTACACAATAGATTAGAATGGTATATTATACCCATGACACTAAGAAATTTTTTACTATACTATTGCTCCCATGTGAATTTCATTTTACAATATCAGTTTAGAACAACATATATTAATTCAGTTTGCAGTTTAAACCGAACGGTTCAATTGTTTCAATTTTTTTCAATACTAAATTAGTCTCTATAAAATGTTGCAAAACACACTACCAGGTTATAAATCCTACAATAGAGACAGAAATATTTCTGGATTTTTAATGCATCTCATATGATTTCCATGCTAATTCGTTCCGAACTACACAAGATGTATTAACAACGGCGAAGTTATTTATAATATGATATAGTGTTAGCTGTATCGACTTAGAAACACGTATTTTGTAATATTCAAAAAAGGACATGTTTGTTTAAGAAAGTAGACAGAACCAAATAAACAGAGGGAGTTCTTATTTATGACTACAATGCGATACATCATAATTCCTACACACCCTCATGATGGGGATTTTCGTACTAGTGCTCATAAACTTATGTTAATCCATGAGTTATGTCCCAAAATGATTCAACCTCTTTCCGAACAACCATCCCTTCGCATCAAACTCCCTCCTACATACTCTGCCAACTTCTTATATTGCTTCCTTGCATGTTGCTTTGTTGTGTCCCAACCCCCTACAACGGCTGCACAAAGTCCTCCTTCGAATTCGCTTCATCTGTAAACCGGTCAACGGTAACCCGTTAATGAGATATTGTCATATATGTCGTACCATGTAAAATATATCGCTACTAATATCAGTTAGAGAGACGATTTTTTCACCCCTCGAGAGGAATCTTTGCTTCTTTGGCCTACCAGGTGGCCTTCTTGTGGTTGGAGGATATAACTTCATGCCACCCAAACCATCAGCCAATTCCGTCACCTCAATATTATCTGCCACCGGGAGCACACTTCCTGCATACGCGGACCTCAGCTGATCCACAGTATACGCAGGCAACACCAAGGACTCGACGCTAATTTTCCCTTTTATGGCCGCCGCAACAGCATGGGAACATGGTATAGCAAGCATCTGAAATTCGTAGCAGCTACAAACTTTCTTAGCAAGGTTCACATGAAAGCTACTCCCGTTCTTGTTACGTACCTCATACTCATCCTCCGCTATAAGAGTTACCTGGTAACCCCCACCTATTTCAAAATTTCTCGTAAGAATACATGCGACCTTAGGTGTCATTGCGCCTCTATTCTTCTTTGCCGCTCCCCGACGAGTAGCAAACCACTCCGTCAACTCGGTGCGGATGAAGTCAATCAAGGGTATTACAGGTAATTCTCGTGCTTCACGCAACACGGCATTCCAAGACTCCGCTAAGTTGCTCGTCATGATATTGTAACGGTTACCCAGAAAATGTGTTCGCGCCCAATGCTCCAAACCAATGTCGAGGAGATACTTTGCGCAACCTGCATCCATGGAATTAATCTCGTTGAAAATGTTGTAGAAGTCTTGCATCCTGAATGTCCGCGCTGCCTTCGCTACTAGATACTCCAAATGTTTTGCTCTAAAATTCGACCGTATGTTCCTCTTCAAGTGCACAACACAAATGCAATGACCTGCTGCTGGAAACACCTGAAATTGACATTAACAGCAACCTGTTAGGTCTAAAACAAAATCTGGTTAATGATTCTATGTTATAGTTTACAAGTTATTTTATTTTATATCCGGCTATCTTCTTCTCTTACCTTACTAATACCTTTAGTTATAGATGTATGCCTATCAGAGACAAAGACCACATCATCCCAATCCTGGGCAGATGTTGTAAGCAAGCAACCCGCGTATTTCCCCTTTAAATGTGTACCATCAACAACGATTACCTTCCGCATATTCTCATATCCTTGAATAGATGCCCCAAATGCCACAAATATGTACTTGAAACGTTCAGCAGCGCCATCAATGGTGTCTGTAAAAATTCGGGTGATTGTCCCTGGATTTGCAACCACAAGCCTCTTCAGATAATCTGGGAGCTGATTGTAAGAAGATTTGGCGGTCCCCTTGACCTTGTCAATGGCTACGTCCCTTGAACGCCACGCCTTCCAGTACGATATATTGACATCATGATCACCACGCATCATCTGTCTTATTTCTCGCGGTCTTGGTCCGATAGAAGCACCACCAAACTTGCTTCTCATGAGCTCGCCGATAACCGAAGCTGTTGCTTGTGTTTGATAACCTCCTCGCTCGTCCACAGAACAAGTATGGTCCGCAATGACTTTCCTTATCTCGAAAACCTTCGTATCCTTCAGCTTGACCACATAAATTCTCCAAGGACAACCCCCTCCGCAGCACTCAAGAACCATTAATCCTGGTTCCGATTTTCTACTTCGGAAACAAAACTTCTTGTTTATTGCATGCACGGCCATATACTGTTTGAACTCGTCCCTACTTCTGAATATCATTCCTACTTCAACATCGCCATCGTAGTCACCAATTTCACCTACAAAAAGGATGTTTTAGACTCTATATCCTCAGAGTTAATTATCACCCGGTAGGTTAAACAAATGCCAAATATATTTTTTTCACAGCTAATACGAAGAAACTATGTTAAATTATGTGTGTAGACGCCCGAAAAAATTCACAATTCGGTTTGTTATAATAGTATACAAAAAAATACTTATTAGCAATGCTAAACAAGTCTTTACCATATATACAAGATACATTAGCATGTTAAACGATATCTGTTTCACAAAGATCTTTTTTGGCTCTTATTATTCCACTCATTGTAATCTCATACTAATTACTCTCGAATTACACAATATATATTTTACCAACGTTAAATAAGTAATAAATTGTTTTGACTAATAATGTTCTTTTTTAACAGTTTTAACGGATTTTTTAATGTCCACTAAAGGTATGAACAACAGACATTAACTTTACCGTCTAAAAGTGAAGTTAGCATAATATGATTTGACTATAAAACTGTCGACTGTTTACATACTCTATACAATACAGCCTAAAACAAATAACTTATACAAAATACTTTATACAAAGTATAAATTACCCGGATATATTTTTACTAATTCCACTGTAAAGCATATTGTTAACACGCTACAGTACCCTCGAAATTCTTGTCCAAAATTTTTAATACGAACAGTTTTTACTGGATTTACTATTTCCATTAAAATCTTACGTGTCCAATTCCATAAGAAAGGTAAGTGTATTTTAGTATAGAAAATCATGTACACCGTAGCATAATCAGACACTATAGGCGAATACATTGTAGATATCATAGAGACTGTTTTTAATACATTACATTAACATTTATTCAGCCGCATAGTATTTGGAAAATCCAAGAAAATACCCGAGTGACAACAAGCAAAAGTAGGATGCTAAATAGTTCCGTAGATGTTAAATGAAAACATTAGCATGCTAACATCGGAACACCTAAGCCGACAAAGACATTTAAAAATACTAGTGACCAACGTAGATGTTTGGTATTCAACACCCACCTTCTGTGCTACTTCCCTCAGACGAAGTCTGGGTTTGCTTCTCTTTTGGATTTTTGGAGCCTTCTCCCTTTGTTGCACATATCATTGCCAACTTCATCATAGGTTGTAGTGGGTGGCATTCGTTTGGCTGAGTCTCCACTGGTTGAGTAGTTGCCAACACCAAACCTTGAGCAGCCTCCATCTCTGTAAAAAAACTTTGTGTCGTTAACTTGATTAAAATAACATTAATATTTCTGTTCCAAAATCTCACTTACCGGTGCTTGTGGTCTTGGTTAGTGTGCCAATGTCTGCTTGCGATGAACCTGTGAAAGAGCCGTCAGTCTCATCCAGGCCATCGGGTGATGGGCACAAACCTAATGAATCCCAAAACCTCATTTCATCGTTAAGGCCCGCAGTAGCTGTCGGCTCCGCCATGTGGTGACCATCGATTACGTTTCCAATGCCTGTTACACCATGATCAATTGTGAAATAGCATTTGTCATTTATTTAAGTAACCAGCTAAACTGTAAACAATACAATACAAATTATTGTTAACGGGCTAACCTCCTGCAGCATTTATTTGCTCCCCTCCGCCTTGTTGGTGCTGTGGCCTTGGGCTTTCCGTCATAGTAATCATGTCCATACCAATTTCACATAATATCGGTGGTGCACCCCCCTCAACAGCGGGTCCAATGACTTTGGTTGGTCTCTCATCTTGTACTTGAAACAGGGAAACATATTTATGTCAATCACTATTACTTAACCAGATAACAGTATAGCCAAACATCCAATCAATAAATTAGATTGCTCAACTGCTAAACTTAGTTCATTCACACACTTACAGCCTATCGAATTTTCGTGGATCTCCTCACCCAATCCAATGTTTGGTTGATCCCCCGTTGGCTGGTCTGTCATGGTTGTCATGTCCATTCCCACATCCCACAGAATGGGGGGTGCAGCCACCTGTCCAACAGGGCCAATCTCGTTTGTATCAACACCCGGAACTCCTTCCAAACGAAACAAGTACAATATGTCATTCAATTGCAGTTAACGGCTAAACATATTCAATTACGTAAAATAAAAATAATTAACAGCACAACAACATTACATTGATCGACCACTTACCATTTGTTGCATGTCCTTGCGAGCCTTCACCCATTTCGGTCTCATCGTCGTCTAACTCGATGATCTCTCTCACTGGTTCTACTCCGTTGTGTTGGTTTGCCATATAGTTATCCACGAAAGCCATCTCCAACGACACACGGTGGAAGAGACGCAAACTGTCCTCCGGAAATAAAGCATGCATGACTCGCTGCGTCTATGCTCGACGGTCTCCAAAGACCAAATCTGTTCCATGTTTAAACCAAAAATTATACATCCATCCGAAATTTTAACACTAAATCTTATTGCATTCTATTCATTGATGAACTTTCTTACTCTCGTAACCGGATCGGGTGCTATCGTTTGCTGTGTGATCAAACACGTACCTAATATTGCCTATTGCAAAATTAGTACGTGTGTTAAACTCGTATTCAGCTACATCTATAGGACCCATCGTTATCAGCAGAGGAAGCTCAATCCCACAGGTTCCCCCATGGAGAAGCCAAGACAACACAGCTGTGCATGAGATCGTGGTCGGCGGTGTCCGGTTACCGTTTGGACCAAGCAACCCATTAGGAAGTCGGTGAGTAATAACAAGTGGTGTATAAGGACTTAGACCGTATCGCTGTCTTATCAGCTGGTCTAGTGTATCGTAGCTGACAGTTGTATAGACCACCACCCTGTAGCCTATGTCTTCTGGATGTGTCATGAACTCCCACTCTCCCTGACTACTCTTCTTCCATTGTCCTCGCCAAAATCGCACACATCGAACCATCTGAGTAAGAAAACACACAAATGTTATTAGAAAGCTATAAATCGCATGCAAACGATAACCTTGAAGACAAGATACCTTGTCAATGAACAAAGTTTTAATGTCATGCATCACTTTTTTAATTTACAACAACTGTTAGCTTGTAAACAGCCATCTTAATTTTATGCCGTGAATCATTGGACAATCGTTTAATGCATGTACAGAAGAAACCAGAAAGTGACAACAATGGACGCAAATAAATGCAAATTGAAAGCGATGGTGATGATCAGAGATTAAATACAAGATCTATTTGTCTAATTGAATGATACAAATTACTGGAGACAAAATAAATGCAGCCGCAATCGGCTTTATATTCTCGTATAAGACAACAAATTAAATACATCAACAACAACGACAATCCAAAACAGAAGGAAGCAAAACTGACTGCAGTTGAAAAGATCATTCTAACGACAGAGAAAATAACTTTTATTTTTTCTGTCAGGAATAAATCACCTTGATGTTTTTGTTGAAGTGTGAGAAGAAACTCATCGATGAGCTTCCTTATATAGGCAAACCTTGTGTACATTTTTTCGAAAGCCTCCCTCAGAAATTGAACTTTTCGCATGCAACCCAATATCTTTTCTTTTGATATTCCTGGCCATGCAGCTTTGTCGTCAGATTTTCCTGACTTCCTACTGGTTCTCGATGCACGATCATACACACGTAAAAGAGGTGGGGAAAGTTCAATCATTACTACCCCCCCCCCCCAATTAAAATTTAAACGTGCTTAGGAAAGAAGCTATAGACGGCCTACCCTAATTTTTCGAAAACAAAAGTTGAGAAGGGTACTTTGGTAATTGCTATATAAATGTGTTCCCCACAATTCTTTGTATTGTGTATTTTGCTAATTACCTACTTCTATATGATTTTGGACAAATTCACTCATAATTAAAATCCAGTCTAATACAAAAAAGCGGTTTGCATCTCAGTGTATATCCACGTGTTTACTTTCGAAGCGTCAACCACACACGCGTCCTCACACGTGTTCATCATGCCTGGATTGGCTTCTGTGATCACCATGAGCTTCAACCACCATAAATTTCCAGAATCGTTTCCATGCCTCCACCGTATTTTCTCGATAAGTATCTTATGAGAAATTTGCACCGACACCATCTGTAGTTACCCTTCCTCCATAACAACCGTTGACCTCGAAGAGATATCTTGATATTCTCCATATGTGTTCAACAGTGAGAAAGCTTTAGAAAATTTTAGAAAGAAACTTTGTTGAAACATATCTTTATTTGAGAAACTCTAACTTTACTGAATCTTCCAAAATTTCCATGTTTAAGCAACCAGCTCAAGGTTCTAATTCGAATAAATACTTTGTCCAAATCCTGTCAGCTAAGCTGTATTAAGAGACAAAAATTGATTCTTCTCAAAAATTAGATCCCAAGAATGCCCAGAGAAGAACAATCATCCCACGATATCAAACGAGATTTCACCTCACACATGAAGAAAAAAGCAAAGATTTATTTATTCAACCTTAATCGAAGAAAAAAATATCCCATGAAGAACCGCTCTGATTATATTGAAATAGAAACAAACAAAACTCGCCTATGCGAAAGGTATTCACCATAGCGAGATAAAATCGATCCAAGGATCGAAGAAAACATATTTACATCAAAAAGAACAAGCATCTCTTCCTCTTCTGAAAGATTGGAGTTTGGTAAAAGGAGAAGAAGAGAGACTTCTCTATAGGGTAAATCTCTTAAATAAACTCTTTTTAAATTTTTATCACAAAAATAGATCTCAAAGAAAAGAATGATCAAAATAGACTTTTTATTTTGAATTTTTTTATTTTTATTTTGTAAAATAATTGTAACCTTACTTCCAAAATCTCACCTCATAACTCTAAAGAATAAGTCGAGATTAGTTTACCCAATGGATATAACTAATTAGGACAGTATGAGTGTAAAGAAAACAGAAGAATGTGAGGAATAGTGCAGGGAAGCTGGTCAGATTAACCCCATTTGATCTGCTCTGTAGCATGTTAGCAGTTTTTTTGTCAAAGAAATTTATTTCGTATCAGATAAAATTTAGTAAATTTGCATTAACTCCATTCAAATTTACAGATTATTCGCATATCATAAAAATTAAAATAAAAGTTTAATTTTATATCTTTTAATTTAAAAAATGATAATATAGAGTGTATATTGTAAAAATGAAAATATTCTTTTTTCTAAAAATATAAATTATTTCTAACTAGTATGATATATCTTAAAAAAATATTTATCATTAAAATTAGATTAAAAAATTATCCTTTTTAATAAATTTGGCGAGTTGGCAAATATCCACGCTTTAATTGACATACTTCTACTTGCATCAAGAAAATTCAACCCATTTCCGTTAAGAATCAAAAAAATCTTAATCCGCACCCGTTTGAACAGAGAGTAAAGTGACGCAGAACCCACAAATATTTAACCAAATTAATTTTAACTCATTGGGAGGCTAAAACCTGATTAATTACAATATTAAAATCATTAAAACAACTCAACACAATTCCAAACAAAAAATAAATCACTAAATTTAATTATACTAATATATATATATATGAATTTCATTATTTTCAAGATAATTTTTTTAAAAAAAATAGAAATAAGTAATTAAGAAAAATGAATAACCTGAAGTAAATATGAAAGGTCATTTGACATTTATATATCATAAACCATAAAAAATTAGCACAGTTTACCAAAATAAGAGAACTAATAAATTTAGTTATACTAATATATTTATGTTAAATTTAAATTTTAATAAAATATATTCAATTACTAAATTTTATTAGTCCAAATTTTGAGTAAAGTCATATTTTAATATTATGTATAAAATAATTTATTATAAAGAAAAGATGAGAAATTTGTCAAATATAACCTATATATTTATTTGAAACACAAAGGTATACTATATATTCAATAAAATGCAAACTAATCTAAAGGGGTTGCAAACTACTTATTTACCCCTTATGACCAAACAAAAAACGAAAAAGTTATTTTACAATTATATCATTCGTAAGTCTACTTTTAATTGATAGAAGTCTACATTGTGTAGACCTTCTAAGAAGTCTATTGTGTAGACTTATTACGAAGTCTACATCGTAATTTGATCTAAGAATTTATTTTTTTAAATGTAAAAAAAAGAATTGGAAGAGTTTCCAAATATGACTTAAAACTTGATTTTAATCCCTAATGTATAATCAAAATTGAATCAAATGCAAAAGTAACTTAAAAGCCTTGTGAAATTACAATCATCCCCTTATCACCAAACAAAAAATTAGAATTCATTTTTACGAATATAACTTCAAGAAGTCTTATGAGGTTCTGTAAGTCTTCTGGTAGATTTCCTCAGTCGTCTCATATAGTTGATCTTAACAATAATTTATAAATTTTATAAAAAGTATTTTCCTGGAGAAAAATTGAAATCATGTAATTATAAATATTTATAAATAATATAAATTAAGATATATTAAAATTGAATCGTTTTCAACATAGATGAGTGAATGTAGTGAGTCATGGTATTCATTGTCTTAGGGTTTGGTAACATATGTTATAGCATCGTTTGTATTCTTATGGTTAATTTTTGGAAGCTTAAAATTTTTATATAAAATTTAATTTTCACCTATATGTATTTAGTTTTGTGTATATTAGACACTTTTTAAATTGAGTTTGATTTTAATGAAGTGTTTAGTTAGTTAATTAAGTTCATTGTTTAAATTTAGGGTCTAGACGACTTCCACGAAGTCGTCTGATGAATAGTATTTACATCAGACGACTTCTGGGAAAATCTTCTCGACGAATAGTAAATTTAGGGTATAGGAGACTTTCAAGTAACTCTTCTAAGAAGTCTTCTACTAGAAGACTTACTTAATCATCTTCTGAATCGAAAATATTTAACCTTATTGGAATTTGGTCTCCTTATATAAAGATAATTTACAAATTTTCTCTCTTCCTCTCAAATAGCTACGACAAAAATGTAATGTTTCTCATTCTAAAACTCTCCAACCACTCAATCTCTTTGAACTTAAAAACACCAAACTTTATATCAATTTTCATTTTTATCTCATGTTTCTCACTGATTTATTTTGTTATTGCAGATTTTTTTATTACATGGTTCTCATCTTTTACTCCTTTAAAGGTAGATCAATAAATCATTTTTATTTGGAAACCCCTTGTTGCTTAAAGATCTTATCTTTTGAAAACTTATTTGTTGTTCAAAATTCTTACTTTATTTTTTGAAACTTTTCTATGTTTTGAAGTCATTTGAATGCTTCTGGATATGCAGGTTTTTTAAATCAGAGACGGACTTGGAAGACTTCTAGACAAGTCTTCTCGGAACTCTTCTAACATTTAATAGACTAGAAGATTTCCTGGAAGTCTTCTAGCGGAGCCTTCCCCCCATGTCTCCTCTTTCATAACAGATTTGAGTGTTTTGGTAAGCCTCCATTTCTGATTTTTCTTCATTTGGTAACCTCTTGATGCTTATAACTCTTATCTTTTGAAAACTCTATTTGTTGTTTTAAGCTTTTACCTTATTTTTGAAGTTTTTCTATGTTTTGAAACTATTTGAATGCTTTTGGATACACAGGTTTTCCAGATCTGATATAGACGTGGAATACTTCTAGGGAAGTCTTCTCGGAAGTTTTCTAACATTTAATGAACTAGAAGACTTCTAGCGGAGTCTTCTCTCATATCCCCTCTTTCATACATGATCTGAGCGTTTTTCTTCATTTGGTAACTCTTTGTTGCTTAAAACTCTTACTTTTTCCCAAATTATTTTCTGAATCTTTGATTTAATTTCAGATTTGGAACTATCAAAGTAGAGGAGTATTCTGATCATCTAGGAAACATATCTGAGTGTGTTGAAGTTGATGGAAATTTCAAGTTTGAGGTAGACCTCATGGAAGACTTCATGCATGTGAAGTCTACTTGGAAGTCTTCCACAGAGTCTTCAAATTTATGATGTATATGTTAAGTGGAGTCTAAACTTATCTATGTGGAGGAATGATTTCTAACTCCAAATGTAATATGGTTTGTTTTGGGTTTGTAAATTTACTTTTTTAGTTGTGGATTCTTTTGTAATTAAGTTCTGAATTTCTTACATGAACTCCAATATCGACTAATAAACATAAATTAACAAAAAAATGTTAAAAGTTATTATAATTTTAGAGAAAATAAAAGTTTATTAAACATTGTCGTAGAAGACTTCCACAGAAATCGTCCAATAGACTTCTATGAAGTCTTCCATTTAAATTTTAAGCTGGAATTTAAAATATAAGCGGAAATTTAAAATATAAGCGGGAAATTTAGGCAAGAAAGTAAAATTTAAGCAGAAAAATCAAATTTTAAATGAAAATTAAAATTTTAAATTTCATGAAACTTAAAAATTATATCTTATGATATAAGAAGACACATAAAACCACATGACTTGATATTTTGAAGTTACTTGACACTTTTGAAAGTTTAAAAAAACATACTTAACGTTATTTAACATGTTTACAAAAACTAACGTAGAATACTTCCGAATTATCTAGAAACATTAATAAACATGTTTCTTGGTAACCTCATAATTAAAACCTAAGTTCTGAATTCATTCAGGAGCCCCAATATCGGCTAAATACATGAATTAACAAGAAAATGTTAAAAAAAATCATTATAGTTTTATAGAAAATGAAAGTTTATTAGACATTGACGTAGAAGACTTCCACGGAAGTCGTCCAAAAGCCTTCTATACATCTGGGAAGTCTTCCATTTAATTTTTAAGCGGGAATTTAAAATATAAGCGAGAAATTTAGGCGAAAAAGTAAAATTCAAGCGGGAAACTCAAACTTTAAATGAAAATTGAATTTTTAAGTTTTATGAAAGTTAAAAAGTATATCTTATGATCTAAGAAGACACATTAGACCACATGACTTGATATTCTTGAAGTTACTTAACATTTTTGAAAGTTAAAAAAACATATCTTAAAGTTACTTAACAAGTTTACAAAAACTAACATAGAAGACTTCCGAATATCAAGTCATAAATTAGCAACAAACATTAATAAACATAATTTTTAGCAACCTCATAATTAAAACCAATTAAGTTCTAAATTTCATCCAGGAGCTCCAATATCGACTAATATACATGAATTAACAAAAAATATTAAAAATTCATTATAGTTTAATGAAATTTTATTAAACATTGACGTATAAGACTTCTACAGAAGTTGTCGAGAAGACTTCTAGAAAGTGTTCCATTTAGGTCATTTTTGCAATTGGAAATTTACAAAGAGTAGAATCCCAGAGAAGTCTACTCTATAACAAACTCTTTGGAAGTCTTACTTTGTAAATATTGGCTTGTTTTTGCTTTTTTTAAATCTCAAAAATACCAAAGAAGACTTCTCGGTAAGTCTTCTAGGATAAAGAAGTTAGTTTTGCAATTGACTAAATTGTGTCAGAAATTTGACTTTTTCTAGAAGACTTACATGGAAGTCTTCCACCAAAAAAATAGAACTTAAATATTTTTAACTAGACGACTTCCATGTAAGTCGTCTCAGGTTACTTTTGCAATTGAAAAATAAAATTTAATATTTAATTTTAAATAGACGACGTCCATGTAAGTCTTTCGTAAGACGACTTATATAGAAGTCTTCTATGATAACCAAGGTTTGACCAGATTCTCGGAATAAAATTCTGGAAGACTTCCTTGTAAGTTGTCTACTAGAAGACTTACAAGGAAGTCGTCTAGTTAAAATTAAATATTTAAGTTTTATTTTTCAATTGCAAAAGTAACCTAAGACGACCTACACCGACAGTGAGAAGACTTCTACCGAGAGTTTGGAAGACTTACAGGGAATTCTTCTGGCAGAAATTTTCCTTGTAAGTCGTCTAAAGAATGTCAAATTTCTGACACAATCCTGTCATTTGCAAAACTAACATGTTTGTTCTAGACGACTTACTGAGAAGTTTTTTCTAGTATTTTTGAGATTTTTTTTTGTTAACCAAAAAAAGTTGGAAAACCTCTACAGAAGTCGTCTCTAAAAACACACATAAAGTCAACTACAAAACTAACCCTTGCATTGACCAGAAGACTTCTATATAAGTCTTACATGGAAGTCTTCTAGCGAACAAATCTGGAAAAAAAATTCAAAAATCATTGTTAGATCAGATATGTTCATGTTTAGCTTCTCCAAGCACACATAACTTCTTAATGAAAGTCATTCAATCATTCTTGACCAAGAATCATGAACTTGAGTAACTCTAGTAAGCGTATAAATTTTGAAATAAAACAATTGGGATTTTGGGATGAAATAAAACATGAAAATGAAAGGGAAATAGTTTGGGTGTGTAAGAAATAAGAATATGATGATGTTGATTTTGGGTGCATTTAGAGCATGAAATTATTTGTTCATGGTGGTTGATGTATTGATGACAATGGCAATGTTATAAATAAAAGAGAAAGATGAGGATGATTGAGTAAAACAACCATTTTCAAAACAAAATAATGGTATTTTTGTGAATAATCAAAACTTTTGGGGTAATAGAGGAAATGAAAGTTCCAAAAAAAGTCATGAGTAAGTTTTGTGTTTAACTTTGAGTTTTGGGTCATTTTTGCAAAAAAACTCAAAATAATTTGAGTCAAATTTTTAATAAAATAATCAATATAAGAACCAACATGAAGTATATAAATTAAAATTTAATATAATTTAACAATTTAAAAGAATATATATTTATTTATTAACCATGTGTTGAACAATGATTATGGTTTAACAACAACGTTTTCTAACATATAAAATCTTTTACGGTTAGATTCTTAGGGTTAGATTCATAATTTAGATTTGTTTTTGTTTTATTGACCTAAATTTACATACCATGTTGAGTAGTTTATATTTACATATTTTGGTATTTGATACAATAATTAACTGGGTTAATAAGTACACATTTATGGTTTGGATATTTTGTTAAATTATACGTCTTTTGTAGTCTACTAGGATTTGAGAGTGCAAAAAATAATTTTAAATCAAATTTAGTATCTTATGAAAAATGTGAAATCATATATTAAATTATTAGAAGAATAAAGAACAAAAAAAATAAATTTCTATATTACCTTTTCTAAATAATAAAGAACAAAAAAGTCCTAGTAGACTAATTTGTAAGTTTACCAAACCGGAAACAATTCGAGATTAAAAAAATCAAACACTTTTGATTAATTTTACTTTTTGTATAAATAAATTAAAAAGAATAATCTGCAAACTCATATTCAAAAATTCTAAGATCATATATTAAAATAAGAATAAACAATAATAATAAAATTGTCATATTAGACTTCCAAAAAAGTCTAATGAGTAGACTCCAATAAAGTCTACTAAGTAGATTATAAATAAAAAAATCTACAATGCCATAAATTTTAACCTAGTTACAATTTTTATCTTCTTATATAAATGAAATTTACACAATATTTCTCTATAGTGGTTGCAAAAGTTTCAGTGGTGTAGCAATGCAATGATGTCTCAATTAGCTAGCATTGGGTTCAGTGGCGAAGCCACGTTAAGCACTATGGGTGCAAGTGCACCCAGTATATTTTAGATATTCAACATTTTACAATGGACATGTGAGGAGAAAGTGATTAGTTTGGTTAAGTTGCACCCATACTTTTCTAGTAACCAGACTTCAATTCCCCACCTACACTATTTTCTCTGTTATTTTGCACCCAGTTAAAAAATATCCTAGCTTCGCCCCTGATTGGGTTCAACTTAGGGACTCAAGGTGATAGTTGACTATATCACTGTATTTGGTCGAAGTTTGTAGAGGTCAAAAACCTTTGTACTAAGATTTGGATGAGTGAATGAGTTATGGAGTTAAAAAAAATGGTTGCAGGAGTTTTTGAAACTCTTTCACTTTTCTCTAAAACCCTCTCCCTACTCTCTAAAACTCTCTCATATCTCTCTAAATTCTTTAATAGTGAAGAATTTTTTTTCTAATTTGTTAATTTTTTCTCATGTCTTTCTCACAATATTATCTTGTTTTTGTAGTTATTATCAGTCATGGTCTTCATATTCCCCTATAAAAATGTAAGTTTTAGATCTATTGAATTAAAATGTGTATTTTAAGCTGATATTCAAATAAATTTTTAGATTTAAACTATGTGCATTTACTTTGCTACTATTTTATATTATAACTTTTATTTTTGAAGTATTTTCAGATTTAAAGCTATATTTCACATTCTAAATGTACATATTTTCCAGATCTGAAAACTATCTAATAAAGTATACTTCTAATGAAGTTTACTTAAAAGTTAAAGCTAGTAGACTTCATTTGAAGTCTACTAAATCACAAATTTTAAGCAAACATTATTGGAAGTCTACAAAAACTGACTTTAAAATTCTTTTGTCCTATGTTTTTCTCATAATTTTATCTTATTTTGCAAGTATTTTTTCCATGGTTTTATCTCACCTTCCCAAAAATGTAATATTTATATCTATAGATTTTAAATGTGTGTTTGTGTATTTATGTTTAAATAAAGTTGCATATTCAAACTCTATGTCTTTACTTTACACACATCTAATTAAAGTTACAGATTTTAAATGTGTGTGTTTTAGATGAAAATGGAGAGAAAATTAGTCGAAATGAAGCTTTGTTGGTATAGAATGAGGAAAAAGTAGATAAAATGAATTTTTGAGTTTTAAAAGCTCAAAAATGATTGTTCATGGTGGTTGGAAAAATTAATGATAGTAGCCTTGCTGTAAATAAAAAAAATGTTTAGGGTGTCTTGGGTTTTTTATTATTTTTGAAAATAAAAATGAAATTAAATTATAATAGCAATTTTGTAGATATTTAAAAAAAAAACTAAAGAGAATATGGGAAGTAAATGGTTAAATAGTATTGACAAAAAAATAGTTTAGTATTGTGTTTGACTAGAAATTTTGAGTCATTTTTGAAAAACTCCCAAGAAAATATATGATATATAAATTAAATTTTTATATTTAACAATAACCTATAGTAAATTACTAATATATACTAAATAATTTTTATATAATAAACTAAATGTGAAATAGCATTTTGAAAATTATTCAGTATCTTTTATATTTAAATAGGATAAGGGGTGTAAATATAATCACATTATACAAAATTAAAACAAATATATATATAAATAGTAACGACTCGTTTAAAGTTTTTATGTTTCATACCTAAAGTAGTGTATATTTTTTTATATCAAACACTTACTTTCATATCATAAGTATATAAAATCAATAATTTTAACTGAATTTATAAAAAAAAAACAAAGGATTCAAGAAAAATACATATAAAAAAATTAAGCTCAATCGGCCATGGTTTTAAGAAATTTTATTCTAGTTACTATCAAAGTATAAGAAAAATAAAATTGAAAAAGTTAAAAACACATTTTTCAAGAAAATTTTAATGGTAAAATAAATACATAATTTTTACATAGATGTAAACCTACTATGAGCAAATGATTTGTTTTTTGTTTCTTGATATAAACAAGAGATCTAAAGTTACTTCACCAAATTAATTTAGAACTGTTTTACAAAAGGTTACAAATTCAAAGTAAAACTCATCCATGATTCCAATAATGATACAAAATAAATGTATTTACACAATTTAAACGAGAGACGGAATATAAAACATTCCGACTTGAAATACATTAGAAGAAGAGTTGGGAGAATTCTACTTCTACCTTGTTTCTAGTACTAGTATTCATTTTTACCTTGATTATGAATACATTTCCATAAAGACCTAAACCATTAATGGGTAAATGACTTAAATGACCCTGATTAACATGGATATCTTACGAACCATCTTTTATTTTGAGAGCAACCGACGGCGAGATTGAGCTTCTTCTCTCTCTCTCACTTAGCCGGACATAAGAGCAATCACGTCTGTCTTGGGAGAATCAAGATTCAAAACCTCAAAAATTTAGACTCTCTTATACACGATTCACAACTCGTATGTTTCTAATTTGTGTATTATATTGTTTGTTTCAAGTATTTTTTGATTTTGTTCTTTATGCTATCAAAAATCAAAGAATGTTTAATATTATCCTAGGATGATGCTCTGGAACAGATGGGATAATCCTTGCAGAAACGAATCAAAAGACTTAAGTTTCTCAAGGCATGTGGATCGAATGGTGACACAAGAGGGGTGGATGATCTCTTGATACTCCTAGGCGATTGATCTGAATATGACACACAAATTAAGAAGCCCTTAACTCTTGATATTACACACCAGAAACCTTAAGTAATCTCGACATTGAAGTAAGGAAGAAGAAACAAGTTTTTGACTGAAATATAGGATGCTTTATTCATGAGTTTCGACTGGAATATATAGAGAGAAGGCTGTACATGCACAGCTTTTCGAAACATAAGAAAAAGAAGGCCAAGAGGCTTCTCTTGAAAACACACAAAGACTGAAGTTTGAAAATAACATAAAAACTAGAAATATAAAATAAGATAAAGTTATTCATGTGTAGATCCGAGATCATCAGCTAGGTGATATGTGAAGTAGTTTTGTGGCCTCGTTAAAAACCTTCTTCCAGAAAACCACGTGGGACAAAACCGGAAGAGAGGAAAAGATCACACACAATCCTACTTGCCTAGATGATAATCACTTTGAAGATGCAATAGATTGAATGATGGTAGGGTGTCTTGGATGATCAAGTTTCAACCAAGACTAATATATTCTTCTTGTTTCAAAGCATTCTTCATAGTTGCATCCTCAGCTACAAGCTCTTCAGGTTCAGGTTCATGCTTCCATTTCTTGGTGCTTTCCATGATCACATGATCCCCTCCCTATTCAAAAAGATTTGTCCTCAAATCGGTTTTACCTGCAATAGAGGGGACCAAGTTAGTAACATCAAATTTTAAAATCAGATTACACTTACCTTGCAAGCCTCTTTGATAGGCATTTTTGCCGACTGGTTCGGATATGTAGAAGACATTGATTCATTTAGTTCCTGATTCATTATTCAAACCTGATACATGGAAACAAAGCAAGTTAGCACATGAAAATTTATCAAAGAGTAATAATCTTATCCCAAATTCATTTTTGCTCGGTTTTGGCTTGTGTTCTCCATATGGTGGTGCTTCTTTGATGAGGACGAATCCAGTGACGTCTTGGTGCTTATCTTGATCCAAATCAGGTGGCTTGAACCACTTGTCTCTACATGCTTGTTCTTTTTCCTTTTATCCTTCAAAGCTTCATCATAATTGGCACATGGCTCTTTTGACAAAAACAAGTGCATCATATCTATGTAACCAATATAAGAAATCTTCAAAACATGATCACTTAACTTAGCATGCTCACCTGATCGCCATAGAGAGGATTGAGATGTTTAAAACTCACATTTATTCAAACAAAGCAAACACAGGATCACCTGACTTTAGAATCTATAACTCTTTCCCATGAGAAGCTTTGGACATGATTCCAATGCGACATGAGACCCTGATGAGTTAAGTTTCCATTGCAGTTTATTTTTTTGCTTAATTCCTTTTGGTTGTTGAGATATCATCCTTGGACCACTCCTATGTCAAAGCTGGCAGCTAGACAGTTTTTAAGGTTTGTTTGTTGCAGCACCAACTTAGCCAAGGATTCATCATTGATACCCTGATAATCCCTCTTTTTTGATAGTGTAGCACTCAAAAATGTTTGACCTGTACCAATAGAAAGAAGATCAGGTTTCATGTGTTTCTTGGAGTCTAGATCATTACCTCGGGTTTGTTGCTTCGGAGCTAGTTGTAGACTGAGTTTATCTGGTGGTTTCTCTTTGATTTGAGAAGAAAACATGAGTTCTTCTCCTGCTCCAGTAATCACTTCACCATTGACTCTAGTGAGTTCTTCATCTCCAATCATAGTTTGATAATCTCTGCAATGATAATGAAGTTGCTGCATATCTGGTGGTTTCCATATCTTGATATGGTCAAGATGCATGACTTTTTGAACAACTTCCAACTTCTTATGACCCAGCTGCTTCTAGCACGAACAGAGCACTCTCCAAGGATGATAATCTTGTGGAAATATGCTCCAGGTCTCCACGAGTAAGTCTGTAACCTTCCAGCACAATCAGATATAAGTTTCTCTTAGGAAAGATCCAAACCAACATGTTTTGCAAAACTAGCAATATCTTGATGATCAGGTGGCCATTTGCTGCGTGGTATGGTTTGTTGGATCCAGAACAGATCTGGTAACATTCTCCAGTTGGTTTCATAGTGAAACTCTGGCTGAGCTGAGATGTGCAACATCTTTTTCAGAGGGTAAGAAATCAACAAAAACAGATGTTACAGTAGCTGATTCCGTTAAAAACCTTCCTCCGGAAAACCACGTGGGACAAAACCGGAAGAGAGGAAAAGAGCACACACAATCTTACTTGCCTAGATGATGATCAGCTTGAAGATAGAATATATTGAATGATGGTAAGGTGTCTTGGATGATCAAGCTTCGACCAAGACTAATATATTCTTCTTTTTCCAAAGCATTCTTCATAGTTGCATCCCCAACTACAAGCTCTTCAGGTTCATTCTTCCATTCCTTGTTGCTTTCCATGATCACATCAATGTTGGTTTATACGTGTCAGTGGAAGAGATATGTCTAAGAGAAAGAATTTCAATAGTGAACATTGAGTTTTGAAAAACTATAAACCTTCTTAAATCTGGGTTTCAAATATATATATATATATATATATATATATATATATATATATTTTGCTCTTTATGTTATCCAAAAATCAAAGAAACTTGATTTATACTTGTCATTTGAATAGTTTCAACTAAAAAAGATTTTTTGATAGCGAGCTCTTCATTTTAAAGAATTATAACCCCTTATAAATTTAGGTTTCAAGATGTTGTCGAAATACATGAACATTTTGCGTGGATAAAGTTTCTTTCGATCATGAGTAAAAGTTCACATGATCGTTTTAAAAAGTAATATACTTGATAAGTTTTGTTTTATTTGTTTTTCAGTTTGATAGCAATGAATTTTGCACAACTTTGAGATTGCATACGAGGATTTATGATGTGGAACAGAACCACGAGATAATCCAAAAGTGATTATCCAACACTCAAATATGGATTATGTCTACATGGTTGCTGAGATATTAGGAAATGAAGAGTTTTCTCAGATAGAGAACAACACAGTGGAAGCATTCTGAAACGGGCGAGAAGGACTAACGTTCAGTTTTCAGAGGGTTTGTTCCATTGTCTCATTCAACAAAGAATATTGACGAAAAGGAAGTATCTTTGGTTTACATTCTCTGATCACCCTATGAGATTTTCAATGCGAATTTTTTTTTTCTTACAACAGGCTTAGCTTGTGAGGAAGATCAGATAGAAACAGGGCCAATGTTAAAAAAGTGAAGAAACCTTATCTTTGGATGCTAAGCAAAAGGGACAAGTACACAGTGTCAAGCTTGTATAATATGTCTTATAAATGCTTATAAAATGCGCATGTATTATAGAGAGAGTATTACCAATTTTATAAAGATTTATAAAATGTTATAAAATTTCATATAATAATCTATAAGGATTTATTAAAACAAATATTAAAATTTAGGAAAACAACTTATAACCCGCTATAAACTCATCTATAAGATCTTATAACGGTTTATAAGATGTTATGAATGTTCATATAATAATTTATAAGGATTTGTAAAAAGTTATAAAATGTTATTTTTAAAATAATCCAAGAACCCACCCTGTTAACCGCACCCCTCAAATCTAAACCATAAATCTAGATTAGTTAACCCTACGGGTATAAATGTTTTTAACCTCTTTGATAAAATATATTTTGGTCATTCTCACTCTTGCATGCTATATTTGTGATAAGAAAATTTCATTTTTAGGATTGCTAAAGATTTTATATAAAATAGTTAGCCAAAACTTATAAATGTGGTGTATAAACAAATTATAAGAGTATATAAAGCATTATCTAATACTCGCAAAAGATTTATATAATTGGTTATCAGAGTTCATAAAACAAAGAATTAGGATTTTTAAGTCTTTATAAAGAATTTATAGGCCTTTATAAAATATTAATAATTGCTATCAAGGGCTCATAAAATCAGTTCTAAGCATTATCCAAGTATTTGCAAGCATTAGTTTATTAAATTTAATAAACAACGATTTAGGATTTATAAATGTTTCTACAAAGTATATTAAAAATAGTTTATAAACACTTATAAAATTAGTAATAACAATATAAAACAACGAATAAAAATGTGAAATGTTTTATAAATGCTTATAAAATGTGTTATGTATTATAGAGAGAGTATTACCAATATTATAAGGATATATTAAACAAATTTTAGTAAACCGGACTGACACACGGTTATGAGCAGAAAATACAAAATGTTCCACAGTTATAAGGGTTTATCGTAAAACGGAGTTTAACCAGTAAATATGAAATAATTGACAGCTTATAACCCCCTTATAAGGGTGTAGGACCTCCACGTGAAGTAGAACAACAAGTAGAAGATGATATAGAAGTCGATGACGTTGATAAAGAAAGTGAAACTTCAAAAATTAATGAAGTAAGCTGATTTATAAATCTTTATAAACTGATAACATTTTAAAATGTTTATACTTTAAGTTAATATTCTTATTGTGTAATTAAATTTTAAGGATGAAGAAGTTTATATAAAACTATGTAGGGTGAGTATAAAACTATCAGTTTTAAAATTTATAAATTTTTATAATTTGTAGTTCTTTTTATTTGAAATATGGACAAAAAAAAAGAAGAACAACAACAAGTAGAAGATGATAGAGAAGTCAATGATGGTGATAAATAAAGTGAAATTTCAAAAATCAATTAAGTAAGTTGATTTATAAATCGTTATAAATTGATAACCTTTTTAAATTTTTAATATATTTCAGGTAAATTTTCTTATTGTGTTATCAAATTGAAGGATGGAGAAGTAAACGAAGATGCATCTAAAGAGTCTGTGTAGGTTAAAAAGAAGAAGCAAGTTAAAAAGAAAAAACGAGGAAGAGAAAATAAGGTAAATAACTTTGTTTATAATGGTTTATAAAACGTTCTTTCAGATCTCATACATTACTTCCACATATCATTTTTTAATTTTCTTAATTGTTATGCTTATAAAGAGAGTTGATGCTAGAAGCTCCAAATCAAAAAAGAAAAAAAAATGTGAGAAAGCTTCAGCTCATGATGTGATAGAAAGTGTATGGGAAGATCTGAAAAGGTCGATTAGAAACATGGTGAATTTGAAGAAATGAAGCTCTTTCAGTTTTTAGTGCTTTTAACTAATATTTTCCTTTTGAATTAATCTATATTATTAAAAATCAAGTACAAAATTGGAATGTTTGGAAACATGGATAGTAGACTAAAGGAAAAATGTTTGGAAACATGGATAGCAGATTAAATATTTTTTTCTATTTACACATTTAGTCATCCTATTTCTTTCTTATTTACAGATTCTTCCAATATCACTTAAAATAATATATTTAAATTAATTAATTTCAATGTGTTATTTCTTTGTCGTAAAAAAACAATCTCGAAATATATAGTGTATGTTATATAAAACTATCTATAAATATATTATTAAATTATTTATTTTAGTAAAATATAAAAGAATCTAACTAAAATTTACTTAAAATTTTAAATATTTTTATAAAATTATACATTAATAAATTTCGTGATTCGTAATATAATATTATTATAAAATATTTTAACTAAGTTTTTATTATAAAACAGGAAAATAAAATTCTACACTATTTTTTTAATAAATTCTATAAATATATTGTCTATTATTTTAAAATAGCAGTGTTACATTATTTAAATATGGTAAAATTATAATAAATAGTTAAATTAACAAATTTTAAAATTTTATCTACTATTAACAAATAGTAATTAGACCATTTCAAAAATTAGTTAATATGACATATTTAATTATTTACATTAATAATAAACCAACTAAAGATTTGAATTTTGTTTTTTAATTATAACAAAATCTGTTGAGAAAGAATCTAACAAAATCTTACTTAAGAATTTAAATATTTTTATAAAATAGTACATTAATAAATTTCGTAATTAGTTATATAATATTATCATAAATCAATGTTAACTAAAATTTTATTATAAACAAGAAAATAAAAATTCTACTATTTTTATAAATTCTATAAATAAACTCTGGATTATATGAAAATAGAAGTGTTACATGAATTAAATATGATAAAATTATATTAAATAGGTAAATTAACAAATTTTAAATTCTAAAGTTTTTCATATAAATAAATCATCATTCATCATTAAAATAGGCTAAAATTCATAAACTGTATAATAACTTTATACAAAATAAATATTAGATATTAGATATAATAGATTTTTTGAACAATCACAATTTTGATTATCATCAATTAGGAATCAAATAAAATAGTCTATTTTTGAACCTATAAGATTTTGAATTTAAATATATTAGATATTAGATATAATAGATTTTTTAAACAATCACGATTTTGATAATCAATCAATTAGGAACCAAATGTTTTTTCAGAATATTCATCAACTCATTATACCATATTTATAATTTGATAACAGAATTTTCAATCCTTCTAAAACGTGTGCAACACCCATCTAATATTTTGGGTATATAAATTTGGTACATTAATAATAAACCAACTAGAGTTTTTATTTTTTAATTATAACGAAATCTGTTGAGAAAGAATCTAACAAAATTTTACTTAAAAATTTAATTATTTTTATAAAACTATACATTAATAAATTTCGTGATTAGTAATATAAAATTATTATAAATCATTTTAACTAAGTTTTTATTATAAAACAGAAAAATAAAATTCTACACTATTTTTTCATAAATTCAATAAATATATTCTCTATTATATAAAAATAGCAGTGTTACATTAGTTAAATATGATAAAATTATATTAAATAGGTAAATTAAAAATTTTAAAAAATTTATCTATTATTAACAAATAGTTATTAGACCATTTCAAAAATTAGTTAATATGACATATTTGATTATTTACATTAATAATAACCCAACTAAATATTTGAATTTTATTTTTCAATTATAACAAAATCTGTTAAGAAAAAATCTAACAAAATCTTACTTAAGAATTTAAATATTTTTATAAAATAATACATTAATAAATTTCGTAATTAGTTATATAATATTATTGTAAATTAATGTTAACTAAAATTTTATTATAAACAAGAAAATAAAAATTTTACTATTTTTTATAAATTCTATAAATAAACTCTGGATTATATGAAAATATAAGTGTTACATGAATTAAATATGATAAAATTATATTAAATAGGTAAATTAACAAATTTTAAATTCTAAAGTTTTTCATTTAAATAAATCATCATTCATTAAAATAGGTTAAAATTCATAAACTGTATAATAGCTTTATACAAAATCAATGTATTAACATATGTTAAACTTACAATTTTTTATTTATATTGAAACTTTCAACAATATATTGTTTTAAAATGTTTGTATACAAAAATATAATAATATATAATAAACTTTAATTCATATTTTTTAAAAAAAAAATGTCAATAGAAAACTATGGTATTTTAGCAATTCACTTAAAATTTTAATGACAAATCAAATTTGAATTTTAATTTTTTTTTTAATTATAAAAAATATGTTGGGAATTTTCTTTTAAATAGTACTAAAATTAAAATATCTTATGTATAAAATAATAGATTAGATGTAGTAACAAAAAAATTCAAAATTAATTTTTAATAAAATAATATGATAGATACTACTATGTATAAAATTTACTAAAAATAGGTCTATATTATTTAAACAAAACAGTGTTTTACTTATAAATTTCGTCAAACATTAAAATGATATATGTTAAAGTATATTTTCTTATACATATTAAATAGATTTCTTTTAAGTAATATAAATAAATAAAATTTAAAATATATTATATGCAAAATGTATAAATTAAAGAAAAAACATATTTTGAAAAAGATTCTTTATTTGATTATTTCATATGGTTATTTTATTGTATTTCAACTCGAAAATATATTAGTAAGTAAATAAAAATTAATAATAAATTAAAATGTTTTAAACAAATTACTCTATATTAATAATTTTGAGGAAGAAATATAAAAAAAATTATAGAGTTACACAATGTATAGCACTAAATTAAAAATTATATAATTAAAATATTTATAGTAATATCAAATACATTTATAAAATAGAAAAATATCCGCACGGACGTGCGGGTTAAAATCTAGTTTAACTGTTATTTTTGTTGATGTCTTCGATAAGAAACATTTTTTTGGTTTATATATTAATCCTCTCTAGTAAAGAAATATCTTTTGGATTGTACCTCAATCCTTTGATAAAGAATTTGGTTTTTATTCATACCAGTAAGCTAAGATATCAAGTATTTAAAAACATATAAATTCTGCAATTCCTTTGAATCCTAATTTATAAAGTTTTATAAAGCTAGTTGGTCATATAACCACACATTTTGTATTTTAGGAACATAAATTTTAGATACACCTGTAAATTTTGTAAAACATTATAAAATGATAAATATAGTAATAAAAGGTTCAAAACCTATATGGTTCTAATTACGCACAACTAGCCGTTAGGTTATAACATCATATAAAATGATCAAAAACACACAAGTTCTTATACTACTCTTGTTATCAAATTGGCACTACACAATTACTCTTGTTATGTCCTTGCTTTCCACATCTGCTACATTTGTATGATTTGGATGTGGACTGATATTTTTCATATTCCCACGAACTTGGTATCTTTTTTTTTCTCTTGCCACTAGGAAAACGAGTATATGAAAGGCGACAAACAAAAGAAGGAATATCCCAATATGCTTTATCACCAAGAGGATATATACTTTTTGAATTAATATGCTAGTGTAAACCTAATAATAAAAATAAGCACAAGGAAATTCTCAACATCAAACACAAAGCATGAACAATGCATTGCTTCAAAATTCATCACTTGATCTCATGTATCTCCCTTAAAACTTAAACTCTAAATCATTGATTTTAGAAACTTCGAGCCAGTGGGACTTAAGATCATATAACTCCTTCATTTTTTTTCCCATTTCGAAAGTGACAGGGTGGATATGACGAACTCACTTCTCACGGCGTTCAGTGAACCACCTAATCATAATCATCCTAATAGTTTCAAAAAGAAAGACTCACTTTCACTTTGAACATAAAATTAATAGATTCAACACAAAAATACTCAAAGCATGAAGGATCAACAAAATATATCAAAAACGATAATATATAAACATTATGTTCTTGATCGATAATATTTATAAGGTTTTATAAATTTGAAATTTAAAAACTTCATGAAAAGAAATACTCCATTTCCCTTCCCAGAAACTGATCGATTTTGAGAAATCAAGCTAAGATTACATAAAGAGGTGACAACACCATCTATTATCATGTCACCTTTGTCAGCGTTTTTTACGCCTTCGTCACAAAGATGTTTTGTTCGTATGAGCTTGTAATCTGTGTCAGGTTTGTCAGAGAGCTCATCAGCTTTCGTCAAATATCACCAGAAAAATCACCAACATCGTTGAATTTCGTCAGATTTGATCACCATAAAGAATTTGAAATATCGTTTAATTTTGATAGAGTTTTGAAAAAAAATCATGTAAAAAGAGAATTTTTATGATTAAGTAGGGGTATATTGATATCTTTCTTATCAAAGTTTTAATAGTAAAATTGGTTAAAATAGAAATAAAATATAGTATAGGAAAAATAGTAGATTAGGCAATTTCCCAAAAAATATATCACTAGTCACATAAAATAAATAAATATATAAAAAATCTACACCACCTAAATCTATATTATAATGGGAGAGTTTACTCTCTCCCCTTCTGCCACGTGTCCATTTCGTAATGGGCTTTTAAAAAAAAAATTGGATGTTGACTATGAGATTCGAACCCTTCACCTCAATGTTTATTTGATTGACATAACCAACTGAGCCAAATGAGATTTTGTAAACTAGAAACTAAATTTTATATAATAATATTACAGTTTGATCTTTTCTAAGGGTGTCTATGTCAATATTAAGTTGGTCCCACATATTTTTTTTAAATCGTATGTTGACATACTAAAATAGTCGAACCTTTCACTTCGGTGTTTATTTGATTGACATAACTAACTCAGGTACAAGAGATTTTTTTTAAATTGATGGCGGATTTTTTACTTATTTTGAATGAGGCGTGGCGGTCGAGGCATTACAAGTGGTATTACAGCTGGTTAGCCATCTCGATTTTAACCCGAGAGGCAACTTGAGACCTGTCGTGGGACACAACAAAGACGTTTTACTCTTTGAGAGGAGGTGAATGGAAACATCCCGAGCTGTGATATCTATAAAAAGGCTTAAGAGAATTGATTTAGTTACCTATGTCGCCAAAGTTGACTTACCTTTTCCGTCACACATCCGTTTAGAACTCCAGAGTTAAGCGTGCTTAGGTTGGTATAGTGAATTGATGAATGAGCTATCAGGAAGTGATTCATGATACCATGCGAATGAATCCAAAACACGAGGAAGATCGGGTGGTGATTATAGGGTCAGTAAACAATGATTTGGAGACTTTAGAAAAATTAACGAACCGATCGTTAGATGGAATGGGATCTACAGGTCGAGAGCGCGAATATGAGCAGCCCATTAACCGTGGGCGGTCGGGACGTTATATTATTATTCCATGTCAACAAGCAAATTAAAGATTTCATCTCTACATATAAATTCGAAATTTTCATAAAGTAGTACGGAAAGTTTTAGGGTTTAAACTTCCTGATTTTCAAACTATCTTATGTACATAACTTAATGTCGTAATCTTCCTGATTTTTATTTGGCTTTCTAATGAAAATTACACTTCACTTGAAGACATAACAAAACGGAAGTGAACTCAATGGAAGTGATGACTCCAATATTGCAATACGAAAAAAAAAAAGATTTAGACAAGATACGAACAACAAAATCTTATACACACGTAAAGCTTAAAAAAATGAATTCGCACCCGCGCTTGCGCGGGGGTTATATTTCTAGTGAAAACTAAACATACAGTCCTTCGAAACCATTTCAATAATCGTATTAACAAATTTAGTCAACAACAACATAAATCATGTGAATTTCATTACATAAAACAAATTCAGTGAAAAAGGATAATATTAAAATAAAGGAAACCCACAAGTAACAGTTTACACATAATATAAAACTAAATCCTTCAACCTCAAAACCAATATATAAAACCAAATCTTTAAACCCAAAAACTAATGTTAAACGAAAATTTTATTAAATTAAAATTTACCGATTAAAGGCTGACATAATTCGCCGAGCTCCAATTTGCTCATACAAAATTCTTTTGAACTGATCATCACATTGTAGATACCCCAAACACAGATTCAATAAGAAATAGTATTGTTTTATGCTAACAAGACAAGTAGTGTAGGCTAAGTCGATGAAATAAGTTCGTCTCTGTTTGTTATACTGGTCTTCTTCCTTTTCTTGTCAACATATTATTCTGATCTAGCCGGATAATATGAACCATAGACTTTTAACTTTAAGTGTAACTAAAGTCTTGTCAAATGAACTTGAAAAAAAGAAAAAATCACGTTTCTAGGTGATTAACAACATGAGAAGAAACTGAAAATGTCTTACTCTAGCAAAGAAACAAGTTTGATTTTCATTTATTCAGCTAAACCATTCATGAATATTTAGTTCCTAGGCTCATTTTGCCTGTGGGTGGGAAGCAATAAAGTCAACAGCAAGATCGATAGACTGTATCTTATCTGCTTCGTTATCAGGTATCTCGAATCCAAACTCTTCTTCGAGTGCCATAACCACCTCCACTGTGTCCAAACTATCCAACCCTAGATCATTCTGGAAGTGTGCCTTTGGTGTCACCTGCAACAACACGAATCACACATACTTTAATTATCAAGTCAAATCAAACAAATATATATATGCTTCATCAGGTTCTTGTCTTCATAGAGAAAACAAAAGAACACAAGTTTGGAGAATAAAGCAAAGGCATAGAAGCAGATACATGTAGTAACAATTAAAGCAAAGATAACTGTTAAAGAAACTATTCAGCTTCCATCATCGGATATATGACAATGTAATACAGCAAAATAAAATTGATTTCTTCATTGATGGCAATCCAATTGAAAATCGATCTAAATGTGGTTTCAAGTTCGAAATAACCTTGGAAGGCTCTACTTTCTGGAAATTTTTGACGACAGAGACAACACGATCTGTGACTTGGGATTTGTCGAGGAATGACCCTCTGACTTCCTCAGAGAAACAGCGACGAAGAAAAACGTGAAAGGGAGCTACGCCTCGATGAGAAGTGATGCTGGAGGTTCGTCGAGTAGGCCGCGTGACACTGACTCGGAGGTAACTAAGTAGAGCATTTCTCGACGCCATTCCTTTCTCTCTAGACTAGAAGGCTAGAACCTTCTTCTCTTTCTCTCTCGTCTTTAACGGAGGTTACCTGAGTTGCGAAACGACGTCATATAGACCCAACCATTGGGCTCTTTTGTGCATATAATCTGAATCCGGAGCCCATTACGAAATGTTAAGCACCACAGTTAATATAACCTTTGACTAAAAATCGCTAAAATAATAATTTTAGAAACTTTAACCAAGTGGAGATGAATGAAAAAAAAGATGTACCATGTATGATCGAATAAATCAAAAGAACATATTAACGGCCTGACTGGTGTAAACGTAGCGGCCGGTTGTTAGGGGTGGCTCTGATGACGCCATTTGTAACCATCGTGACTTCTAGAAGGTTGAGTGAGGGAATCACTCGATCAATTTACTGATCAAGAGATGAATAATCGAAGAAGGAGAAAGTATATGCATTACTTGAAAGAAATCATATAATTGGTCATGTGAGTAAGACTAATTAATTTCTTATTGAAAACTACAATGGTAAGGTAAAGAGATAACGACTGAAATTCAGAAAACACGAGTAAAAGAAAAACTATAATATTTTATCTTATTTAGTATCTAAATAAGAATGATTTGACATGGTAGAAAAGGAGAGGAGAGGAGAAAATATAACATGCCACAATGTTTAAAAAAGTTCATACTAAGATAAGGTGGAGGGTTCCGGAGAGAGAGAACTCTCTATATTATTATAGATAGATTGTGTGGAAAATAATGTGAAAATAAGGTGTTCATAGTGAAGCAACCTGAGAAATATATGATACAAAAAATTGAAGATGCAAGATGTCTGTCCTGAATTAGTTGCTGACGTAGATGCTGACGCAGACGACGTGTTGAGTGGTGAAGACCATGTGTAGTCAAGATGCTGAGCTGGAGTCGTGTAGACTTGGAGAACAAGTGGGTATCTTGGAGAAAAGGCAAGAGGAATAAACTTTGGGAGCAAGTTTATGACTTAAAGGAAGAGTAATAAGTGCATTTCAAGAAAAGGAAAGTTGCACTTATTGATATGGAAGATGTCCATATTGTGGTTCCTTGGAGACTAGGGTTTCGGAAACTTGGAGAATAAATATAAAATAGTTATGGGGTCGTCTGTAATTAGACAGAGACACATAGACTGATTTTATAGAGAGAGAAGCTCTTGGTGTGTTCTTGGTCGTGCTGAAGCAGTTGCCGAAGTACATGACGGAGGAGAGATACAAGCGGGTAGCTTAGGAATCTTTCAGTACTAGTTGTTAGGGTGTTAACATACTGTGTAAGGCTGATTAAGCAAGTCTTGTAAAGATTGTTTAAAAGGAGATTCTAATAAAGCATAATGGTTGCTTGTATTGTTTTGTCTCTGGATTACTTTTTGCATTACTTAATTGTGGTGTCATCTTTGCACTTACAATTGGTATCAGAGCGGGGCACCTAAGTTATCGGTGTAATCCTGAAGGTGAAGATGGACACGATTGTTTCTATGCAAAAGATGATCATGTTGAATGCGGACCAATATGGTCATTGGAAGGCTCGCATGAAGCAGTTGATTCGAGGAATCAATGAAGAAGCGTGGGCTGCTGTGGAGACTGGGTGGGAGGAGCCTACCATAGTCACGGATGATGGGAAGAAGCCCAAGCCAAAAGAAGACTGAACAGAGGGAGAGCGCAATGCATCAAAGTTTAATGCAAAGGCGTTGTCGGTGATCTTTGGAGCTGTTGAAGCAGAGCAGTTCCAGCTGATTCAGGGGAGTACTTCAGCTAAAGAGGCGTGGGAGATCCTGCTGAATTCGTTTGAAGGAGATGATAGTGTCAAGAGGATATGTCTGGATCATCTTGGGTCGCAGTTTGAGAATCTCAGGTGGTCTGATAATGATTTTGTGGCGAGCTTCAGTGCCAAACTTAGTGTTATGGCGCATGAAGCATTTGTACTTGGAAAGAAGTACAAGGAGAAGAAGCTGGTAAAGAAGTTGCTACGCTGTCTTCCAGCGAAGTTTGGAGCTCATAAGGCGGTCTTGAATATGACTACAAACACGGATGAGCTCAAGTTTGACAAGGTTGTGGGTATGCTGAAGGCAGAAGAGATGGAGACATACAGTAGCTCGGTCTCTACGTCAAGTGGTACCTCAAAGAGCATAGCGCTTGTAGTTGATAAGATGATGATAAATTTGCGAATCTTGAAGATGCCATGGGTATGTTGGCTAGAAACCTTGGTAAGATGATGAATTCTTCTGGTGGGAAGAATCAGTATGGTCGACAGAGAAGTTGGCGTGACAAAAGAAGAGAAGGTCTCAAGTGCTACGAGTGTGAAGGTGTAGGTCATGTGAAGGCTGACTGTCTTCTTGCACAACGAAAGGAACTCAAGTGCCCTGAGTGTAAAGGTGTTGGACACACACGGCGTGAATGTCCGAACTTAAAGAAGGGAAAAGGAGTTTCATTGGAGTCATCTGATGATTCAGAATCTGAAGAAGATGGAAATGTGATGAAGAATCTTGTTGCTTTTGGTGCTTACAAGGATGGGTCTAGTGAATCTTCTGATTTAGATAGTGGTACAGACACTGAGGAGTATCACGTGCTGTATGATAAGTGGTTGAATCTCAAGGATGAGAATCTAAGATTGCAACACGATCTGGTGCAGAGTCGTGAGCAGGATGTGGCTCAGAAGCAAAGCAAGTTGGTTGAAGAACTTGCGGCTGTAAAAGAGAAGAATAAGTTTCTTGAGCAGGAAGTTAGCAAGCTGAGGGAAGTTGCTACTGGTGAACAAGAGAGAGCAAGGATGCTGGAACGTGATTTGGCTGAGAATCACAAGCAGATCAGGATGCTCAACAGTGGATCCAAGAACTTAGAACAAATCTTATCAATGGGTCAACCAGCCAAGGTGAACTGGGGACTGGGATATCGAGGTTCTGAGAGTACTAAGGAAGTACAACAGACGGGGCTGTCACACTTCGTGCAGGGAAGCACATCAAAAAGTGGAGCCAAAGAAGTTCGTCGAGAAGTACGTCGGGACGTACATCAGGGAGTACGACATAAAGGTCTACAGCGTGAAGCTGTGAGTATCAAGCCAAAGGTTGTACATCAGTGCAACAACATGAAGGTCAGACAGGAGGTTCTGAAGCATGGTTGTGCAGCTGGTACAAGGAAGGAGGTTGATCGGTGCATCAGCAACTGTGTCAGGCCAAACAAGAAGCAACATCGGATATGTTGTTGGTTCTGTGGGAAGGTTGGACACAAGAAGGTGGAGTGTTTTGCTCGTGAGAAGAGCAGAAACATGGCAAAGAAGGTGAACAAGACGTTCACTAAACTCAAGTGGGTTGAAAAAGTGGTGTTAGCCAAAAGTGGCTTACTTGATGAGATCAAGGAAGAGACATCAGAAGAAGGATGCAGCTCGGTTAGGAGTGATCTTGGGGAAGATCAGAAAGCATCAAGTTTGGAGTCAGAACAAAGAGTTGTTCATGGCACAAAGGGGAAGGAAATCGAAGTGTGTCAGGAAGTGATGCGAGGTAATCTTCAGGAGGGTGATAGTGAAATCACTCCAAGATAGTAGTAACAAGTGCAGAATGCACTTGGTGTGGATGAGGAAGGGCTAATGGTCAAGAAAACGACACATGAAGGAAACCAAGTCCTCAAAAGAAGCTGGTCGAAAGGTAGTTCGACAGGTGCGTCAGAGCATGATGCAGTACTTGTAATCTATTCTGCTGCAGCAGAGGTTGTATTATGATTACACATGAAGAAGCAGACGGGTTTGTTTGTAAGGCTTGACATCTAAGCATATGTTTTAGCTTAGTATGCAATCAAGCAGGGGGAGAATGGTGATGTTCTGGTCAAGAGAAGAATGCATATCTCATGGGGGAGCAAAGCATGGTGTGGTGCACATCTCGTGGGGGAGAAAAGCATAATTAACATGGAAGTTTCCAGGTGGGGAACATGGTTGTTGAACCAGAAGAATGTTGTGCTTGATCGGCATACAAAGCTAAAATGGAGAGATTGAAGATGCAAGATGTCTGCCCTGAAGTAGTCCCTGACGTAGATGCTGACGCAGACGACGTGTTGAGTGGTGAAGACCATGTGTAGTCAAGATGCTGAGCTGGAGTCGTGTAGACTTGGAGAGCAAGTGGGTATCTTGGAGAAAAGGCAAGAGGAATAAACTTGGGGAGCAAGTTTATGACTTAAAGGAAGAGGAATAAGTGTATTCCAAGGAAAGGAAAGTTGCACTTATTGATATGGAAAATGTCCATATTGTGGTACCTTGGAGACTAGGATTTCGGGAACTTGGAGAATAACTATAAAATAGTTATGAGGTCGTCTGTAATTAGACAGAGACACATAGACTGATTTTATAGAGAGAGAAGCTCTTGGTGTGTTCTTGGTCGTGCTGAAGCAGTTGCCGAAGTACATGACGGAGGAGAGATACAAGCGGGTAGCTTAGGAATCTTTCAGTACTAGTTGTTATAGTGTTAACAGACTGTGTAAGGCTGATTAAGCAAGTCTTGTAAAGATTGGTTAAAAGGAGATTCTAATAAAGCATAGTGGTTGCTTGTATTGTTTTGTCTCTGGTTTACTTTCTGCATTACTTAATTGTGGTGTCATCTTTGTACTTACAAAAATGATACCTTAAGAGTCTTACACTCCAGGTCATGTGACAAAATCTGTAACACAGTCATGAAATTTTAAAATATTTATGAATTCCATAGTTGGTAAATTAACACACATCAAAATTCAGAGAGAATAGAGAAAATAAGTGACGATGACAATAAGAAATCAAATGTTTGTAAAGAAATAATTTCTCAGAGAAGTTAACTCCATATTCGTAGTAAAAATTTTAATGACTTAAAAGTAGAAGCTTGGTGACATGTCCTTAACAAACGATGAAGAAGATGACTACTTTAGCAAATAATCCAGTCAGTCTAAGAAACTAAATGAAAATGTCGGTTTAAATGGTTATGGCGTAGGTTAATGAGTGATGGCTATAAAGCATACAAATGATTTGATTATTAGGAAAATACATACATATTTTTTGGTAAACTTTCTAATCGACGATTCAACTTACAAAAATCACACGTGAAAAAGGTTGTGACTTTCGTTTTAATAGTATAAACTAGATTTTAATCCGCGTTTGGAAAACGCGGTTTTTATTTTTAATTTTTAAAAACTATTATTTATGATATTTGTAAATTGACAGTTTTTAGATATTTTTAAGTTCTTACAAACCTATCTAGATCTTGAATGATCCTACTCTTCATTGTCCGTAAATTCATAATATCCGGATGTAAAATCATTTTAAACCCAACATTCAGAAAACTGTACTCGATGGGTATTTAGATGACCATGTCTAACACCTGCATGGATGTTAAATTGTAATATATAACATATATAATTATATTTGTTTATATATATATTTGTATATGTTTGAAGTTGTTCATATTTTATTATTGTTTGATCTATTAGAGAAAAATATTATGTAATATTTAACTGGATCATATAAATACTATATTGTCTTATATTTATGTTGAAATAAGAAAAATTGTATAACTAACAAATTAATATAGTTGTCTAAATTACCATAATTTTCATGTTTGTATATAACATATTTAAATTAATAGGAAACATCTTTAAAATAGTTAATATAAAATATAGTTATTATAACAACCTGAGGAATATTTATATATGCAAGTGTATATGTATATTACATATTTACGTTAACGATTTTTCTTTTTAAATGAATTTGTTTAATCATACACATTGAAATATTTTAGACCTAACTATTGATTTAATGATATATTTATGGACTTTCTATATAAATTTGTATATACAATTGAAATATTTTGGGCCTTATGTTAATAAAATTACTAAAAAAAATATTAATGAAAAAACGCTACTATATTTGTTTCCAAACAATCTTTTTTAAAAACTGTTATTCATGTTTTCAATTTTTTTTTTAAAAAACTGTTATTTATATTTCCAAACAATACAAAAGGTAATATAGTTTTAATAAGGTAAATATCTAATTAACTTGATATAGTCTATAAATTATGTAATACACTAACAAACTTGAAACAATTCAAAAGTTAAATGACAACTTTCAATGGTAGATAAATTTAGGACTCTATTTTAATAGAGTAGATTAGTACGATAAAGTATGTTACAACACAAATCATGAATTGTTTTTGGTCTTATACATTTTTTTTAATATATTAGTATTTTCCTTTCCTTTTAAACATTTTTCTTATAATTTGTTATATGCATCCATAATATTTGTAACAGTAATTTTCTTAACTAAGTTCATAGTATCTATTTAAATTTGTAAATATATTCTGCTATAGTTTTTGTGCACCTAACAAAACAATTTTGAAATCGTTGTATTTGTGGTGGTTGACAATATATGACCTCAATTACTTTTTTTGTTTTATGTGTAAATCCCATAAAAACACATTGTATGTCTTATTTTGGCCATGTTTGTTTGGTTGTCGCAACAACCTACGACTGCGAACTATGATCAGTTGCATGTTATTGTTCATTTTTCTGTTACAATATTAATTGTGTGATCAGTTCGCTGGTCGCAAGTTATCTTCATTCTGATATTGTGCAACCAGTCAGAAGTCACGGTTAAGTCGCTGAAATATACGGATTAAAAGTCACTAGTAATACTAGATCGTTTTCCGCGCTACGCTCGGATGTTTACTTTAAAATTGTTAAAATATATTTTAAATTATTTATATCTTGTCTAGTTATAATTTGATGTCATTTATTACTTAACTTAATATTATTAGTTTTTAATAAAACAGAAAATAATCTAATATATTAAAACAAAGTCTTATTTTTTATCTACTTATAAGTAGTCTAGGTTGGACCATTACATTTTTTAAATTTTCTATTTATTCTCCTACAACTAACTTAATTATTATTAAATATATATTATATCTAACCAATTATCTTAATACTTTCAAAATAAGATATCTAAAAAAAATATTCTTAAATATCTTTTGTAAGATTAGATTTTAATAATATCTTTTAATATCTTTTATTTAAAATGTAAATATACATTTGTTTTTAAATAATAAAGCTATTATTAATTAACTATATTTAAAAACGAAAAATTATTCATTATTCATTTATAAAATAAAAAATCTATACTATTTATATATATAATTTATATTCATAATTAAATTACTACACCAAGTAATAAATATAGAGTAACTTAATTCATTTTAACTATTTATAAGTTATAAAATAACTGAATAAATTATATTTATGAGTTTTACAACATAATTCAACTTATTAAACAATATTAAAATACGATATTTGAACTAATAAATCATTTCATAAGTTAATATACATATTTAAATTAAAATATTAAAAATAATTAATATATTTCTCATGTATGAGACGAGTATAATAACAATAGTTAATTTGTATAATAATGTTGACAAAAAAATTTAATAATAAAATAAAATTTTACGAATATTTAAAATTAAAAATTTGTATTATAGTATATGAAGTAGGTTATATAAATTAATTATCTTATTTTCATAAAATTATATAATGTAAATTTTATTTTTATTATATATACTTCAAAACAAATGTTTTAATAAAAAGATACACATGTATAAGATTTCTAATTTTGAGTAAATAAATATTTGAATAAAAATTCATCTCGCTTTAAAAAGTACGGGTCAAAATCTAACAATAAACATTAATATTTCATCAAAATCTAATAAAAATATTAAAATGCGGGTGAAAATCTAATAAGAAACATTAAAGTGTGGGTCAAAATCCATCTCACATTCATGTATTTATTTCTAATTTAGTATGTATCCTCTCGAATATTGATCCATTACGCTTAAAATGCGGGTCAAAATCTATCTCACATTCATGTATCTATTTCTAATTTAGTATGTATCCTCTCGAATATTGATCCATTACCCTTACAATAAAATGATAAAATAGTTTGACTAACTTTTGTAAAATAAGAGCATAACGTTCATAATATATATCCATCATTCATCTAAACATTCATAAATTAGAATACTTTAAATATGAAAATTTAAGTCAAATTGTATTACATAGTAGCCACCCATAGGTTCAACCAGTAGTCGGGTCCCAAATTTTAGCGTATTTTGCGGATTTTATAAAAAATTTAAATAACGAGTTTAAAGAAAAAAACAAACCGGACTCCATATAAATTCATTAGTTAGTCAGTTTAACCGCGGATCCGGGTCGTGACCCGAAACATTGGATATAACGCTTCATTTGTAACATTTAAATGTATATACATAATCAAAAATGCAAATTTATTTCATATAATTTGATTTGTGTCGAAAATAATCCGCGCTTGGAAAGTGCGGGTCAAAATCTAGTTTAAAAAATATAAAAAAAATTATTTACTTACAAAATTTTACTTACAAAAATTTATTTTTTATATATATAAAAATATTTTACTTATAAAATTTCTACTTTAAACTATTGCTTTTTTTTGTTTCATAAATATTGTCATTTTAATATTTTTGTTACACAGAGAATCTCACATTAAAATTCAATGTAATGCATATTTTTTAGGTTTAATATTAACTACAAAATGCATTGATCTTAAGAATATTTTTTGCCAAATATTATTGCTTAAACAGTTATAATTATAAAAACATAAATGCATTTCAATTATTTTTAAAATTTGTGTCAAAAATGTCAAATGGCTCTTCGTTAATACATAGAGAGTAATATTATTCATTGAAAGTTTTTAAAGAAAAATTATTTTATTATGAAATATAAATTTCAAATGATATCCTTATTAAAATTTACAGAAAACAGTATTTATACAGATTAATTAAACCAATTGATATTTTTATTTTGTTTGTTTAGCTTATTTTATATTGAGGTATATTTTATTTTAAATAATTTTATTTTTGGAAATTTTGACATTTTTAAATATTAAATTATAATGTTGATTTGCATATTTTGATTGATAGTGTTAAATCCTATTAGGGTATCGACATTCTTTATGACTTGTATCCTCGATTTCTATATAGTATATATTATGTATTGCTACAGTTCTCGGTAGAGTTTTTCATATTTTGCACTCAGGTGCATCATTATCTGAAGCGTATACAAACATAGAGCTGGATGAGAAATATCAAGCCAAGGTATTTGATGGTTGATATATATCGTTCTAGAGTTTTGTTGGTGGAGCTCATCACTGGAGCATATTCAATCTGTTTTATGCTGTCTCAAGAAATTATTACATTGGCAAATTATTAATTATTGCAATAAAGAAAACTAGATTTTGATCCGCGCTTGAAAAGCGCGGATTTTTAATTTTTACATTTTTTAAAATATTATTTAATGATATTTGTAAACCGACAATTTTTTAGATATTTTTAGGTTTTTACAAACTTACCCAGACTTTGAATGATCCTACTTTACACCGTCCGTAAATTCATAATATCCGAATGTAAAATCATTTTAAACCCCAACATTAAAAAAAAACGAATTGTAGTCGATAGGTATTTAAATGACCATGTCTAACACTCGCATGAGTGTTAATTTAAATTGTAATATTTAATATATATATATATATAATTGTGTTTGTTTTATATATGTTTGTTATTGAAGTTGCTCATATTATATTATTTATTATATTATTGTTTGATCTATTAGAGAAGAAAATTTATGTAATATTTAATTAGATCATAAATACTATATTATCTTATATTTATGTTGAAATAAGAAAAATTGTATAACTAACAATTAATATGGTTGTCTAAATTTCAATAATTTTTATGTTTGTATATAACATATTTAAATTAATAGCAAACATCTTTAAAATGGTTAATATAAAATATAGTTATTATAACAACCTAAAAATATATATATATATATATATATATGTATATGTATATTACATATTTATGTTAATGATTATTTTATTTAAATAAGTCTATTTAATCATACACATTGAAATATTTTGGCTCTAACTATTGATTTAATGATACAGTTATGAAGTTTTTATATACATTTGTATATACAATTGAAATATATTTGGGTCTTATGTTAATGAAATTACTAAAAAGACATTAATGAAAGAACACTACTATGATTGTTTCCAAACAAAACTTTTTTTTGTAATTCCTATTTATGTTTCCAAACAACTTTTTTTGAATAGCTATTTATGTTTCCAAACAATACCAAAGGTACTATAGTTTTAATAAGATAAACTAGATTTTAACCCACACGTCTGTGCGGATATTTTTTTATTTTATAAATGTATATGATATTATTAAAAATATTTTAATTATATAATTTTTAATTTAGTGCTATATATTGTGTAACTCTATAATATTTTTATATTTCTTTTTCAAGATTATTAATATAAAATATTTTTTTAGAACATTTTAATTTGTTATTAATTTTTATTACTTACTAATATATTTTTGAGTTAGATACAATAAAATAACCATATGAAATAATCAAATAAATAATCTCTTTCAAAATATGTTTTTTCTTTAATTTATACATTTTGCATATAATATATTTTAAATATTATTTATTTATATTATAAAGAAATCTATTTAATATGTATAAGAAAATATACTTTAACATATATCATTTAGTGTTTACGGAATTTATAAGTAAAAACATTTTTTTAAATAATATAGACCTATTTTTAGTAAGTTTTATACATAGTAGTATCTATCATATTATTTTATTAAAATTTATTGATATATGATATTTTTTGGATGTTATGATATTAAGTTTTATTTTAAAAAATTAAGACTTCATTGCTTTAATTTTTACAGCATATTCAAATAGTTTTTTCGTGCTGCATTTCAAACTTTATTCTTTATTATCCATGATTTTATATTTTCTAGAAATTTGCAATGTTATTATTTTGAGTGTAAATATTTATTTTCAAAATTTTATATTTGTCAAAAAAACGTTAGAACACAACTATTTTCGAGTTTGAAACATCAAATTAATTTTGATTTTTTTTGTTACTACATCTAATCTATTATTTTATACATAAGATATTTGAATTTTAGTACTATTTAAAAGAAAATTCCCAACATATTTTTTATAATTAAAACAAAAATAAATTTAAAATTAAAATTTGATTTGTCATTAACATTTTAAGTGAGTTGCTAAAATACCATAGTTTTCTATTGACATTTTTTAAAAAATAGTATATGAATTAAAGTTTATTATATATTATTATATTTTTGTATACAAACATTTTAAACAATATATTGTTGAGAGTTTCAATATAAATAAAAAATTGTAAATAAATAAGTTTAACATATGTTAATACATTTATTTTGTATAGAACTATTATACAGTTTATGAATTTTAGCCTATTTTAATGATGAATGATGATTTATTTAAATGAAAAAATTTAAAATCTAAAATTTGTTAATTTACCTACTAAATCTAATTTTATCATATTTAATTCATGTAACACTTCTATTTACATATAATCCAGAACATATTTATAGAATTTATAAAAAATAGAAGAATTTTTATTTTCTTATTTATAATAAAATTTTAGTTAACATTGATTTATAATAATATTATATAACTAATTACGAAATTTATTAATGTATTATTTTATAAAAATATTTAAAATTTTAAGTAAGATTTTGTTAGATTGTTTCTCAACAGTTTTTGTTATAATTAAAAAATAAAATTCAAATCTTTAGTTGGTTTATTATTAATGTAAATAGTTAAATATGTCATATTAACTAATTTTTGAAATGGTGTAATTACTATTTGTTAATAGTATATAAAATTTTAAAATTTGTTAATTTACCTATTTAATATAATTTTACCATATTTAACTAATGTAACACTGCTATTTTTATATAATAGAGAATATATTTATAGAATTTATAAAAAAATAGTGTAGAATTTTATTTTCCTGTTTTATAATAAAAACTTAGTTAAATTTATTTATAATAATATTATATTACTATTCACAAAATTTATTAATGTATAATTTTATAAAAATATTTAAATTTTGAAGTAAATTTTGTTAGATTTTTTCTCAACAGATTTTGTTATAATTAAAAAAAATTCTAGCTGGTTTATTATTAATTTACCAAATTTATATACCAAAAATATTCGTTGGGTGTTACACACGTTTTAGAAGGATTGAAAATTATGTTCTCAAATTATAAATATGGTATAATGAGTTGAGGAATATTTTGGAAAAAAATTTGGTTCCTAATTGATTGATTATCACAATCGTGATTGTTTAAAAAATCTTTTATATCTAATATCTAATATATTTAAATTCAAAATCTTATAGGTTCAAAATAGACTATTTTATTTGGTTCCTAATTGATGATTATCAAAATTGTGATTGTTCAAAAAATCTATTATATCTAATATCTAATATTATTAAATCAAAAGTTAACTATTTGATACTTCAAAAATTGTGTATTCCGACATTTTATAAATCAAATATAATTTATATATTTATGTTAATATCATTTGAAAATCAAGTATTTCTTATATCGTAGGGGAAAATGATTAGAATAAAGGACGGATATGTATTATCAATAAATTGTTACAAAAATTTTAGGAAGATATGCATTAAAAATATATGGAAATTATAAATATTTGTTCAACTGTTTGTAATATTGGGTAGATTTGAGTATAAAAATATTCGGTATTTCTATTTTCCAACTGAAACAGATGCAACTGATCACAATATTTCCTATATTCGTGTACCTGTATATTTTTAGATTTTTAATTATTATTTTAAGCGGAGATCGATATTTAATACATGTTTTCTGAAAATTAAACTCTCAAAACTTTTATATTTTACTAAAATAAATAAATTAATACTATATTTATAGATATAAAAACATAAACTATATATTTCGAGATTGTTTTTTTTACAACAAAGAAATAACAACCCATTGAAATTAATTAAATATATTATTTTAAATGATATTGGAAGAATCTGTAAATAAGAAAGAAATGGGATGACTAAATGTGTAAATAGAAGAAAATATTTAATCTGCTATCCGTGTTTCCAAACATTTTTCCTTTAGTCTACTATCTATGTTTCCAAACATTCCAATTTTGTACTTGATTTTTAATAATATAGATGTTAGTTAATAGATAAGTCACAACATTTTTCAATAAGTCCAAAAAAAAACATGTGTCAAGGTAATTTTCAAATAGGACTCTGTTTTAATATATTAGATATCTAATTAACTTGATATGGTCCATAAATTATGTGATACACTAACAAACTTGAAACAGTCCAAAAGTTAAATGACAATTTTCAATGGTAGATAAATTTAGGACTCTATTTTAATAGAGTAGATAGATTCGACGAAAGCATCGATGGTCTAATCAATTGGAGGAAGTTACGGTAACCGCAAAACTCGCAAGGAAATGTGTGAATCACAAAACGATTTCATGACAATGTTGCAACTTCATTCTTAGATCATAATCATTGAACCATTTCCTAGTCTAAGTATACTGACCACTGAACATGATAAATGCTCAATTTCAGTATTTATGTCTGTAGTAAACAAACGTGTATGTATGTGCAAATGATATATAGAGCCTGAGTACACATAACCAAATAGACTTATTTTGAATTGGCTACCTTTTTAACTCACGACCAAGTTGTCAACCCTAAATTTGTGACAATAGTTTCAACAAATTAAACTTCAGACTAGAACTTAACCCACATATGAGACAAATTTGCAATTTATATATGGACTTCAAATGATGCCAAGTATATATGACACTGGCCGAACTTTCTTTTCTTGCTGGTCTTCAAACACTGACTCTGGCAACACTCTCAGTCCTCCACAATACCTCTTTCATTCCATTAGTTTGAAAAAAAATTTCGGACTTGTTCAAGTTTTTTTCAAACCTAAAAAAAATTGGTTATATAAAATCTAAGGCGCCAAATCATGAAAGATCTCGATTCAGATTGTACCAAATTCAATGGACACACCGTATCTTCTTCTGATTTCTTGTGGCGCCAGGGAACAGAAACATGTCAGAGGAGTCTGGAGAAACTTGCTGCTTAAGAAAGCTCGGTTGGTTCTCATTTATTGTCAGCCCAAAAATGGTCCTAGCAAATGACATGCTCACAGATAAGGAACTGGGGTTTTAAAAAGCATCAGTTTCTTACATACATGTCGGGTTAGTAACTTGTTTAGATTTGTAAGCTCTTTGATTGTTCTACATGATTTTCCCGTTGTCTTGAAAACCAAGCTACATCTTTTCTTTATACCTTATTTTCTCCTGAAAAACAAATATTAAAATCTCTCAAATCTCTTTATAATTTTCTCCTGCAAAACAAATATTAAAATCTCTCAAATCTCAACACATAATTACGTAGACAAAATTTTATACAAATCTTATGGAAATTAATTGATTAAAACCTTCGTAGAAGTTCTTCACGGTACTTAGCATCCATATCATTGTTAGGAGGATAAAAAGGTAATGTCAATGGATCACAAGCATAAGGTTTTGTGTGAAAGTACTGAAATAATAGCAAAGCCACAGAGAAGACCAAAACACTGTCAGTTTAACAACACTGTCAGTTTAACATATATATATATACATGGCTGTAATTTGATTCGATATTTGATTAAAGTTTAGGGTTCTTTTTTCTTTACATCTTACATGAGAGGATAAGAGGCAGTTCCTCGTTTGTCATGACCAACGGATAATAGATTCTCTTGAAGATCAACTGCTGTTATCAGGAACTCCTAAAAAATTTCTCTCACACAACGTTCATGTGGATGTTGTGGTTTAAACATCTCAGTTTGAGAATGCAGCTTGTTCTTTTCCCATTATTCTTCATCTGGTGAACCAAAGAGTTTATACGTTTTGTGAAGTTGTTCAATCTACACAGCACAAACACACAAAAACTCATTAAAACTCTATCTGAAATGAGTAATTTTGATATATCATGTTGGTCCCTTTCTCACCTCTGTTTCCTTTTAAGAAGTGGTCTTTCGGTAAGAATCTCAGGGAAAACACAGCCGACGCTCCAAAGATCAAATGAGCCACTACAAAACATAACGAATCATAGATTTTCGGATTTAAACTATTTTGTCTTATTATTTTGAACCCAAATAAAACAAAAAGAATGAAAAAGTGAAAATTGATGATTTAACTAACATCACAACCAAGGCAGAAAATGCCACAAACAGAAACGGAAGTGCTGAAGATGCTACCAGAGTGACACAAACAGAAACGTAACGATTCTTGTTCAGTAACTACCCCAGCTTCAAAATTTCTTTTGACACTCGGACATCATCATTTTGTTATTGATTTGCTTGTACAAAAGTTCCATGTCGTAAATAATATTAGTGAGTTGTCTTGAGTCTCTGGGAAGCAAATAATCTTATCTAAAATTAGTTTTCATACCGGTTTTGGCGGAGGAGCCAGAGTGGAGAACATACTTGCTGTTTGGTTTCTTCGTCACAGGATCGCCGGAGACATTTCTGGCGGAGGAGACACCGGCTTTGGCGGAGGAGTCGGAGTGGAGAACCGCCTTGCCGTTTGATTCCTTCGACATAAGATTGTCGAAGACAACTTTGGTGGAGGAGACACCGGTTTTTCCGTTATGTTTGTGGGGATTTGCCATCGGGTTTCATCGCGGATTCGGCTTCTTGAGAGAATTCTCTCAATTTTGATTGGAACCAAGAAATAGTGAAGATATAGACAATTTTGTGATAAATGGATCTCGGAAAAGAGGGTTACAAAGAAATTCAGAGGGAGAATGTGAAAGGAAGCCATAAATGGAGATTTGATTACACAGAGATGAATCGTGTGTCGTTTGATCGACAATCCGTTAGAGAATTGGAAACGACGAAGAACAACACACAAAAGGATCCATAGTTCATCGTCCCACGTTTCTAGGGTTTTCCTTCTCTTTGGGCTAAACGGGCCAAACAAATTCAAGTTAACAGATCGAAAAAATTATTAGAAACCCTACACAGAAATGGTTTGTGACATGGACAAAATAAAGAATCTTATTGGCTGATTTTTGAGTCCTACGTGGACAGTCTATCTATTGCCCGTATTCCCCTTTTAGTATTGTAGGGAGAATGCGAAAGGAAGCCATAAATGGAGACTTGATTACACAGAGATGAATCGTGTGTCGTTTGATCGACAATCCGTTAGAGAATTGGAAACGACGAAGAACAACACACAAAAGGATCCATAGTTCATCGTCCTACGTTTCTAGGGTTTTCCTTCTTTTTGGGCTAAACGGGCCAAATAAATTCAAGTTAACAGATCGAAAAAATTATTAGAAACCCTACACGAAAATGGTTTGTGACATGGCTAAAATAAAGAATCTTATTGGCTGATTTTTGAGTCCAACGTGGACAGTCTATCTATTTCCAGTATTCCCCTTTTAGTATTGTAGGGAGAATGCGAAAGGAAGCCATAAATGGAGACTTGATTACACAGAGATGAATTGTGTGTCGTTTGATCGACAATCCGTTAGAGAATTGGAAACGATGAAGAACAACACACAAAAGGATCCAGAGTTCATCGTCCCACGTTTCTAGGGTTTTCCTTCTCTTTGGGCTAAACGGGCCAAAAAAATTTAAGTTAACAGATCGAAAAAAATATTAGAAACCCTACACGGAAATGGTTTGTGACATGGCCAAAAGAAAGAATCTTATTGGCTGATTTTTGAGTCCTACATGAACAGTCTATCTATTGCCAGTATTCCCCTTTTAGTATTGTAAGATAGTCATTAGTTGTTAACTGTTTTTCATTCTCATTGTTAGTTTGTTTTTTCTTTTATGAATGGTTGATTTGAGTTGTATAGATTTGGTTGTTGAGCGTAATAGACATAATTAAGCTTACAATAGTTTCATTAATAAGATCTTTTGAAGCATTTTTTAATTTTATTGTCTTTTTGTGTACTAAATTTGATGTATATGTTTTTGACTTTTTGTCACTGTTTACTTATTTTTGAAACAAATCGGTGGTGAAAAACTCGAATTATATATATATTTTTGGGTAATTTGCCAAATATGATTCACAAATTGGTTAAAAATGCGAAAGTGTATCATAAATTCAATCAAACGCAAAAGTAATCCAAAAAGCTAGTGAAATTACAATAAATCCCATATGAGCAAACAAAAAGCATGTATTGAGTTTTACCATTCTAAGCATCTATGCTAGAAGTCTTTCTCTGAGAAGACTTCCCTAAAAGTCTTCATGTACAATATATTTAAAATTAATTTAAAAACTTTATTTAAAAAATGGGAGGAAAAATGAAATCAGGACACTATAAACGTTTATAAATGATGTAAATTTAGGTTTACTAAATTGAATTGTTTTCAACATATGCGGTGAAAGTAGATTGAGTTATGATAGTCTTTGGTTTAGGTTTTGGTAACATGTGTTGTAATATTGTTGGTCTTTTAGGGTTAAATTTTGAAATTTTATCTTATATTTTTTTAATTTGACAAACATATGTTAGTAACTATCCAATAACTTGATTTTGAAACACTTTCTAAGTTTCTTTTAAGTTTAAGGAAGTGTTTGTGCTTAGTTATTCGACTATAAGGTTTTGGAAGACTTCCCAAAAGACTTCTTGGAAGGTCTTCTAACATAGAACACACTCAAAGACATTCTAGACGAGTTCACAAAAAAGTTTACCATTTCCCGGTACATTTTAGTAGAATTTAGGTTTCCTACCTAATATGAAGTCTTCCAGAAGTCTTCGAGGAAAAAGTGTTCTCATGTATTAGATCTTAAAAATAACTTATAAAATATAATTTGAGGGAAAAATCAAAATCTTGTAAATATAATAATTTCTAAATGATGTAAATATAATTAAACTAAAATTTAATTATTTTAACATAAATGAGTGAATGTAGATTGACTCATGAAGTCTTTGGTTTAGGGTTTGGTAACATATATCATAGTATTGTTGGTAATTTAGGATTAGATTTTGAAATCTTATATTCATAATTATTTTTTTAAAAAATTGACGAATATGTGTTTGTGAATAACTTGTTTTTAAACATTTACTAAGTTTCTTTTAAGTTTAAGAAAGTGTTTTTGCTTAGTTATTTGATTATAGGGTTTGGGAAAACTTCCAGAAGACTTCTTAAGATTTCCCAAAAAGTCTTCAAGGACAAATGTCTAGAAGACTTCCCAAGAAGTCTTCTAAATCAAATGTTTAGAAGATTTCTTGAGAAGTCTTCTAGTGTATTTTATGTTAGAAGACTATTTGGGAAGTCTTCCAAACCGAACCGGAACTAATTTTTTAACTTCCATTTTAATATAATTGAAAGTAAATCAAAATATATTTAACCTATTCTGATAATTTACCAGACATATAAATAGTATTTTTCACTTTTTGTTTTCTCTTAAAAAAAGTTGGTAAAAACACGGGAAACCCTAGCTGTTTGCTCAGATGCGATTTCAGAGGCGATTTTCGACGAATCTCTTCTTCGTCGTTTTCACTTGGTAATCTTTTTCCGGTGATTCTTGTTTCTCCTTCATCGCCGAAGAGTATTTTAGTAGATTAAACCGACCTGCTTTCTTATTTTTTCAGATCTGAAACCGTTTGTGTTGTAGTTGAACTCCACCACAAGTAAGTTCTTCCTCTTTGCTGTGGAATTTTAGTTTCTGATCTGAAATGGTTTGTTTCTCCATTGTGACTTATTCTTTCCAGTCGAGCATTGTAGATCTGTAACCGTAGCTGTTGTTGGTGACCATAACTTCTTTTTTTGGACGTCAACTTCTCCGCTTCCGACTGTAAGTTCGATTTTCTTAGGATTATTTCAGATTTGATTAGGTTTCTACTGGAAGACTTCCTGGAGGACTACATGCGTGTGAAGTCTTCCAAAGTCTTACCTGAAGACTACCTGGAAGACTTTAGAAGACTTCGCATGCATGAAGTCTTCAGAAGACTTTACATGCATGTAGTCTTCTGAAGTCTTTCTAAAAGTCTTTTGTAAGTCATATGTAAGTCTTCTGTAAGTCTTCCAAAGTCTTCGAGGATAGGAGTTAGTATATAACTTTTAATCCGTTATTTTTGTGTTTGAGATGTTGATTTTTCATTGTTTTGCAGGCTGTAAAATGGAATTACCAGAACTTCCAAAGAGAGTGTTCACCTTAGGGGAAGAGCCCATTCCAGTGAAAAGCATTGCTTATCATACCGATGACTCCAACTTACTTCCTGCTGTAAAGGATTCTCTACATGATGATGAATTGGAGGAGCTGAAGATGTCAAGGCTAGGAATGTTCATCAAGTTTTGGGAGTTGAAGTTTGGATGGGCGACTTTGGTGCAAACTTTGGAAAGCCCATACGAGACAAACCGAGTCCCCCTTTGCTGGCTTACAAGAGATATAAAGGACGAAAATTTGTCAAAGAGGCTATCAACACACAAATGTGTCTGATTATTCTCAGTAGTATGGTAGTGATTATTGTCTCAAATATCTAACTTGGCATGCTTTACTTACTGCAGACTCGCGTGATCAAATTTATTCCGAAGGAGATTCGTGAAATGTTCCCGTAATGGGACAATAATAAGACTGATGCGACGGTTGAAAACCTAGTGAATTTCATTTTTCATGCTAAAGCTCATTTGAAGTGGAATCAAGAGTTCTGACCAGTCTAAGGTACTAACCCATGAACCAATTCAAAGTTATCATTTTGAAGGATGAATCTCTTCAGCTATCTGTGAAGCAAGAAACAAGACCTGAGAAGAAATCTCGTACAGTGTCTCTTACTGAGGCACATATTGAGTCTTCTGATTCCTGGAATAGGATTAAGAAAGAAGAGATTGAACAAAGCTTCAAGGACCTGACGAAAATAATGACTGATGGGTTTCAGCAGTGCCTAAAGGAGATTAAGCTTCTTGAGGATAGGATGGAAGCTGTGGAGAAGAAGGTGGGTGTCACACTTTCAAATGCGACTAAGCATGCGCACGAACTATGGGTTAGTACTGAAACCTCTCCCAAAATTAAAGTGAAGAAATATATTAGGAAAAATAGTAAGAAAAGGGAAGTGAAAGTTGTATGATCCTTTGTACTCGTTTATGTTAGTACCGACATATCATGTGTGCTCCTTTGTTTCTTGTTATTTCTTGGTTATGTATGAATTTGTTTCATTTGTTGCTTGGAGTTAATGTTTATGTTATATGGATTCAATTTGTGTTGCTTGGTTCTGATCTTGACATTCCTATTGTACTCGAAATTGCAGAGTGAGAGTGTGAATGGAGAGAAAGCATGAATTGTGAACACTGTGCAGGATGACAACACAGAATCGAGTGGTATCAAAGAACCAAGTCTTGTAATTTTTGACAAAACAAAATCAACCAAATCAGATTTAGAGAATGAGGAGAAAGCTCCAAGTGTTGTCATTACGAAAAAAGATTTGTAAGTAATAATTTCCCACACAAGACTAAGTTTCTTGTTGAAGTTTTGTTGATCTAGTTTTGTCATTTTCAGAAATTATAAGTTACCTCTAGATAAAACAGATCCGCGTTGTCCAAGTTTGTGGTATTCCATCCACCTAAGCCCCCTAAAGTGGCTCATGGACACGGTAAGATTTCTAAACACTACCCCTCAGGATGTCTTCTGGTAGTCTTCTGGAAGTCTTCTCGGGAAAGCTTCTAGTGAAGTCTTATGGTAATCTTATAGTAGTCTTCTGGAATTCTTCTCAAGAAGACTCTAGTGAAGTCTTCTGGTAGTATTCTGGTAGTCTTCTGGAAGTCTTCCCGGGAAGATCTTTGGTAAAGTCTTTTGTAAGTCTTATGGTAGTCTTCCAAGGCTTTTAACTTTTAAGAATCTGTGTGACTTGTTATGTTTTCAGTGCAGCATATGGAATGTTTTTATCAATTTACTGAGGCTTCGGTTCTCCAGGAATCCAGAGCTTAGGACCGGTAGGCTTTGCTTTTTTGATCATCTGTTTGGAGAGGTGT